>JBBBDQ010000945.1:3062500-3277500 GCA_037127315.1 Ascarosepion bandense | reverse complement strand
ATATATGTATATAAAAAAAATGTTATTTTCTACTCAATTTGCTTTTCTTGATTTTATAATCATTTTATGACTTACAGTGGGCTATCTACCACAAGGCCAACTTCCGTTAACCTGCAACAGTATACAATTACCCTTCACTAGAACGGACTCCCACTACAACTAGAAAAGGAATAGATAAGATACCCACTATATTCTTTTTGCACCTACCTGAGATTTGAAAACAGTCCTCATTTTTACCAAATCTCAAAACATTTGCGTCACTCAGCACAAATACACTTCATGTCAAAAATATACACGTACTAAAATATCGTAGTAACGAATATTTAACACAAGCTGGATTTCTGTTTATCTAGCTTTCTTCAAATTACTGCTAATATTTTACGTGTTCGTATTGTATATTGTAAGTAATTTATCTACTTTAAAGTGGCTTGTAATTGTTTGAAATTCTCACTAATTGCATATTTAAACTATTATTGTCGTGATACTCTATAAATTTTAACGCGTTTTAGTTTCTCTTTAGCAACTAGTTAGTAGAATATTTCCTCGAAATGAATCATTTATCTATGACACCATATCTATCACGTTGTATAAATACTGAATTTTTAAGATCGATATATAAAAACATTTATGACCTGATATTAAATTTTGTATTATGGAAAGTGCGCCACAGAAATCCGAAGACGAATTGGCATGGCGAAGGACGAGTTCCAGAAGCTGAGTAAAGTATTAAGAAACAGGAAACATTCACTAGAAACAAGGAATAGAGTACTGGATTGTTATGTGATGTCAGTTCTTCAATACGGCAGTGAATGTTGGACAATATCATCGTAGATGAAGGAAAAACTTGAAGCAGCGGAAATGTGGTTCTACAGAAGGATGCTGCGAATATCATGGACCAAGCATGGGAGCAATGGTGAGGTGCTGGAAAGAATTGCAACGAAAAGAAAATTAATAGTGAGCATCAGGAAGAGACAACTGAAGTTCATGGGACATGCAATGAGGAAAGAGGACTTCGAGAAGCTGATACTGAAAGGGCAGATAGAAGAAAAAAGAGACAGAGGGAGGCAGCGGATAATATATTTGAAGGGATTGAGCAGGTGGATGCGGAACGGGGTTGGGTGGTGTAACAAAAGAAAGCGTGCTAAGAGCCCCCAGTGATAGGGAGACGTGGAAAGTCATGATCTCCTACGACCTGAAAGGACAGGGCACATAGAAGAAACACCTTAGATAGACTAACTAGTCTATTTAATACCGTGATCATTTGATCACTATTTGGTATTTTAATACCACATAATTTCCAAATTTTTTTTCCAAATACATTTATAAAGAATCAACCTTATACACGATTAAAGAGATCGTCCAACACTCACTTTCATACAGAAGGACATATATCATGTAGCAATCCAGCACTCTTTTCTTTGTTTCCCATTAAATGTTCCTGTCTCTTCTGAAATGCGTCTTTGGATTGCATTATCACACTTTCCATCCTCTGTCAGAACACTTACTAGGTATTTAAATTTCTTTATATATATATATATATATATATATATATATATATATAAGAAAAAAGAGGAACATACAATTATTTCCATATTTACAGAGATAATATAGAATAGAAAAGACAAAATTTATTATGTATTTGTCTATATTTCTGAGATCAGGGAGTATTTACATTGTTCGGACTATTGTCCTCATCTTCATTATCACTTTTACGGCGTTTCGGCCGTTGTAAGAACCGGTTTTCTTCAGGTGCTAGGAATTCCAAGTCACGAGTTATCTCCTTTAACCTGGCTTTCTAAGTTGTTTGTTTACCACTGCTTTAGCCTGGTTTTGAACTGAAAAACCAGTGGACATAAGCGATGGTTAGTGCCAGCGATTTGACCAAAACAGTTGTGAGTTTAATACCAGACTACAGCTGATGTAACCAAACAACTTAGAAAGCCAGGATAAAGGAAGATAACTCATGACTACCAGAAGTCGCTTCGCACAAGGAATGAGAATGATATACTTCAGGAATCGTAATAAATGGTTCGGTTTGAAATTCCTAGCACCTGAAGAAGACCGAAGCGTACAACAGTCGAAACGTCGTAAAAACCCCAACAAGGATGAGGAAAATAGTTCAAAATTATTTTTACTTACATTGTTGGAACTATTGTTCTCATCTTTATTGCTATATTCAGAACATTTCGGGTTTTTACGCTCAGACCTAAAGAGTTGTGAGTTCAATACTTATCAAGAGTAGTATTCAACAAATACTTACAGATTTGAGTTAAATGGAGATAATTAAGACATCCTGAAGTGGCATGACTTTTGAAACAAGAACAACCTAACCCAGTGATCGAAATAAAGCGTTCAGTTAAAAATTCCACTCACCTGAAGAAGATCGGAACATTCAACGGCAGAAACATCGTGAAGGACGGTGAGGACAACCGTCCGAACAATCTAAATCATGTAAATATCTCATCTCAGAAATACAGACATATAGAAAAATTTATTTATTTAGCCCTAGTGGGCTTTTGCGTATGTTTAACGTTTGGTCTGCTCATCTAGAATTTGGGAAGTACACCCATACATTGTTGCTCATCCGCATATATCTATTTACTAAGGAACTAATGAACTGCGTAGGTTCTTAGGCATATAGTTAATAACAAGCAGAAATAAATAGGACCTGAAAGAGAGCCTTGGGGAATGCCTTTATCGATCTCTTGGACTTCAGAAGACTGACCATTATCAACGACCTTCATGAACCTATTAGATAGGAACGGATTGAATAATTGGAAAAACTCTTTCAAAGATTCTATAGCTGATACGTTTGTATAGCAACGAGAGGAATAAATTTTCTCTTAACAGTCGTCTAAATCAAGTCATAATAAGATTATATTAATGCTGGAAAAATATAGACGATAATACATTTATTTCCACATCGTCTATATTTACTTTTTTAACCACATATCACTCGAAAAATATAAGCGCAAAACATGTTTTCTCATTATGTAAATTTTATGCATTACTTCATGGGTTGCTTACCAGGGCCAATTTTTTTTATTATTTAACATTCCCTTTTAATTTACCGTGACGATTGTGTAATGGGTAGGGTTTCGGGATGAGAAATCGAGTTTAAATTCTAGTCGAGTTCATTGCATTCACCTACGTGAAAAATTACGATATCTTCTCCCACTAGCTATCGTTATATATTCTGTGACCCACAGAACATAATTTCGCATAAGAGCAAGAATGCAGGGTGGCAAGCAAAAATGTTTACATTCAATAAGTATTTTTTAATATAACCAGCAGAAATGCGGATTGTGGAGTTTGTATTTCAAAAATGTAAGTTTATTTTTGTGAGCGGCCATGTTGAAAGTTAGAGAATATGAACAATGACGTTAGAGGCAGCTGGCCCAAAGACAATAATTTTTTTTAATCATATCACCCCAAGCATGGCGATAACGCCACTGATGCGCAGGGGGCTGCGTAAGGGTAAAAACAATGTAAAAGAGAAAGCCGGAAACCACATCCTAAACAGGGAAAAAGGGATGAGCCTCTTCACCTGTTCAATAGACGTGGGTGGAGTATGAACCGAGCGATATTTTAGTCTATCTAATGTTTCGAAGATGATAAACAAATAATAAAAATTATCGCAGTCGAGCAAAATCCCGTGAATCTCAGCTTATGAAAGAACAAGTTTGTTTTTTTTTCCGGGCAGAGATGAGAGATCGGCCAGATGACTCGAGGAGAACGCAGCGAAGCGAAAACAAATTCAGCCTGTGACTTCAACGTATGTACGTGCCTCTGTGGTGATAGCGACCAATCAAAGCGAGGGACTGGATGTTTGCCTTCAAAGATCCAGAAAGCAAATTACCAAAACTGGTCTTATCAAATTCCTGTTCGCGAGCTTATGCGAATTTTATATATCATCCAATGGAAATCCCAGAATTAAATACGGGTGTGAATTCCCAAATGACCTGATGGGACCCACAAAGATAAAACAAATACCAACACTGAAAGCATCGTGAGAGTTGAGAAAGTGCGGGCATAATTGGCACTTCCCTTGACTTCGTCGAGCGCTCTACTAAGCTCGCCTCGCCTTTTCCTCTCGCCTTCTTCTTCACTGTTCCCTGAGCTACTTACCCGATCAAAGGAGTGGAAACATCAAAGATATTCCTAAGTGACAAACGCTCACACATACTTACGCACAAACTCTCTTTTCGGCATTTACTGCTATAAACATTTTAACGTCCTTTGAACCCATCCTAAAGACATTACTTTATTTGTAAAAAAAACCTCAATTGATATCTGTTTATATATAAATGTTGTTTCTATATACAATTTGATTTTCTTGTTTTATATTCCCCCTTATAGTGGGCTATCTACCAACGAGGCCAAATCCAATTAATCTGCTTCTACACACAAATACGTTTAACTAGAACGGATAATCTACTATACCTCCATCTGGCTACCCCACTACACCGTACAGTCACTGAAGAGAATAAAAATGTAAGATTATATTTTTACAAATACATGTTTGTTGATATCGTCTCTCCTTCGAGTCGATTGTTGTTCCAGCAGTAGATGTTTGTATTATAACACGAAGAGCATATAACACTTTGTGTTAAAAAGTATTTCTTGATATCTAAAATTGTTATCTGTAAAAGCAGTGGATCTACTTGTCTGAGAGTATATCTCTACGGTTGATGAATATCTCGACTGGTGGTACAACGTTAGACTAGTGCAACTCCCAAAATTCTAGAAAGACCAAAATTTTGCACCTGGTCACTTTCCTGGCCTAGCTTCAACAGCTCGGTGGGAGAAGCAATAATAGCTGGTCACATTCAAAGATTGGAAAACCAAAAAAAAAAATGACATTTTATCATCGAACACACACTGGATTTTCGCCTATCGCGTTAAACAGGTGTTCTCTTAAGGAAGCCCCACACCATCGGCGCATTTTGAGACCTCAAGTAATCAGTCAGTTGAGTGCCATACGTGATACACGCTTAGGCGTTCATGTCTCGAAAAAAGAGACATGACTGACTGGGCAGAAGATTATCCCGCAGTAGGTTGCCATTGCTTTCTGCGGTAGACTGGTTGCCGACTAAGGCTATAGAACCCAATCTGTCCTGCTATTTAACCCATAACTGGAAGGAATAGGCGGATTAATACCTTTCCCAAGGGTATTTGCGCGTAAGTGAATGCAATGAATTCAGCTGGAATTCGAACTCGGCTCCCCGATTTGTCGTTCCGGGCCGATATCCAATGTACCACAACGAGCATATTCGTTTATGAGTCGTGTATCTTCAGAACGTAGGCAATCAAGGCCCTTCAGGTCTTTCTGTCTCTTTCGCCTTTTAATACATTTTATCTTGTTATTTCTCCTGAACGCTAATCTGACGTCAATTTGCTTAAGCTCGTTAAGTATGTCACGTGCTGTTTACTCCTGTCTCTTTTTTTTCTATCATTCTTGTAAGTGTCAAGTTCTCGAATCCCGCCCGACTCATTACGTGTCCCAGAAACTTTAACTGTCTCTTCTCAATGTTAAGCATATAGCGGGTATAAAAGTAACATTTTTGCCACAGAGTTGTAAACAAACGGGACAGCACGAGTAACAATTACAGAATGCGACAAGTGTGTCACTAATCTATCGATATTTCCGTGGAAAATGTTCAAACGATATGCGAGAGTATGCAAGATTATCCGACTTTCGCCATAACATATCTTTAGGTTTATCCTACTGCCTTCTGCTCACGCGTGCTTATAGTTGATACTATGGTGACCACTACTGTTACAGTATAAACATGGCCGCTCCTCTAGTAGTGTTTAACAATTTAGCATGTCCTGCTTATTAACTTTCGTCTTATTTGCACATTATGTGGGGTTGGTAATACGAACTGACGTAAAAATAAGGCGGTTACGCCACTGATATGCAGGGGGCTACATAGGAGTGAAAAGATTGGAAAAGAGAAAACCGGAAACCGCATCCTGAACAGGAAAATGATCAGTGAATGATATAGATTAGCAACAAAAGATCAACGTAGGTGTCTTCGATTTTTAGTTCAATCATCTTCTCTATTGCTTCTTTCCATAAATGAAAATCCTAATAGAATACCTCGGTCATTTGTGATTAGACAACAGCAATACCATTAGTATTTCGTTCGTATTTCTTTACTGAGATATAAATTCCATTCTAACAGCTTCTTGCCCGGAAACTGTTTTTTGGTACCGACTTCCAAGAGAATGCTACCCCCATCACTATAGTCTTAATGTTTTCAAGTATAGACATTATAATTATCCTCACAAAATCCCCATAAACTATAAAACTTACTCTTTAACCCCTCTATCTCGAGTGGATTTTGGGCCTTAGAAATAGTAAATATCTTTGAAAAGAACTTTTCCTTATAGCCATAAATGGATGATTTTTAATAGAGCTTCCTTACATTGAGCGCGTATTGAGAATTAAAGACAAGCCTATACATAGAGTGGAACCTCATTCATCGCTAAAGATATTTGGAAACTAATCAGTTCACTGTACAGCGCCAGTAAGGACCCGTCTCTAAATTTTCAAGACCAAGATCAGGCCGAAAATAGCATACTGCTTCCACATATGACCACAAGCTACACAGTCTTTACTTTCTAATTTCAACAGAGTCCAAAATAGTTTCTATGTTCTTCTGGGTGATTAAGTTTTTTTCTTACCCTGTACATTTTTTTCACGCGTGAAACGTTACTCGCTGCTCTATCGGTAATTCCATTGAAATCTTTAGTTCTATCCGTTCTACCCTTGACGGTTCCTGAGCATGACGGTAAACTGCATCCAGCAGCAAGGCCTCTGATTGGGAGATTGGGAGGAGCATGGAACCAAATCTTAATTGCTGTTGTTCCCAGGTCCACTCTGACTCGGAGTGGTAGCACCTGTTAGGGACCCTGCTATGGGCAAATATTTAACCCCCCAAACTATGGTCAAAACATTATGAAAGCATAAGAATAGAATTTTTTTTAGAAAAATATACATTTTTAAAGGAAAATATTACCAACAATACATTTTTGAAGAAAAAAATTATTACCAGCAGTACATTTTTAAATAAAAAAACTAGAAGACATCTTCAGTTTCTATAACAAAGATTAAATAAAAATCTGATTAAATCAACCTTCTCACTATAACCAGAACATTTAAAAATAATACCTTAAATCCCCACCGTTTTGGTATTAAATAACCCACAGAGGTTCATATGCCGTTATACAAAACATAAACTCAAATTACCCTTCACGGCTAAGACTCGCCATACCACGAAGATTGTAGCTTACTACCATCATTACATTCGTATTCCAGTGATAAGATATAACTTCAATTCAAGCCCGGAACCGTTACTTTCTGAAACTGACTTCTCAGGGAATACCAACCCGACCACTACAATATTCACCTGTTCAAGCTCAATTAAAACCGTTATCTTTCCCACATATCCGTATAAACTATGCCTCTTACACTGCCTCGTGTGGCTACCGAGCCTTGTATAGGGTGAAAATCTTTAGAAAAAGACAAAAGAAAAGCAATGTTTTCTTGCTCTTTATAACATGTTGATCTCGTGTCCGGCGTAGACAGATACTTCAACTAGTTTATACTTAGACGAAAGAAAAAAAAACTGCAAATCTTCAATAAAAGCCAATGACAAAAGCGTATATTTGTCTCGACGTGATAGGCTTTTTTCCTTTCACGGTTTTTACTCGGTAGGTTTGGACTAAGGCGTGTATTTCTTTGTGCTCTTTCCTTCAGTCAGCATGAATACTGAGTTGGGAGTCATTAAACAACAACTGCGGGGGACCCTCTCAACGGCGAGGGGAATAAATCGACAATGTCACCAGCTCAGATCCTCGAGTTTCAATCCGCCAATAAAGTGCTGCTATTAAACAAATCAACATGAACATCGACCGGGCTTTGCAGTTGCCATGGCAACCGATAAAACCCCTGTTAGCGTGAGTGTTGCTAATGTCTAAATGTCGAAAAGTAATATTTCTATGGCTACTGACATAGCAGAATCGACAGCGACTGTCAATACGTTGGACCTTTATGGTACAAAAATTATTGACGATAGAAACTGTAGTAGCAACAGCAGCATGTGAAGTGTTTGACACCGATTTCAATGACCAACGCGTGGCAGAAAATGAAGACAGGAATATTAACAGTAGCAGTAAAATTTGAAAACGCAAAACAAAAAAAAATGGGGTAACAGTGAAAGGATTCTTTTTCTTCAAAACGTTGACGATGATAGTTCTCCCTATTCCCCAGTCCTTTAAAGCTCTTAGTTATTTTTGTCTGTCTGGTATCTTTTCTAAACCCCGTTCTTCCAATTATTTACACTAGCTTGTCAGGTAAGTTAAATACTGTTGTAGGTTCAAATCTTTATAGGAATGTTTATCTATAAAATACAATATGCTATTACAGCACAAGATGGTCCTGGTCATGACAGTAAACTGCATCCGGCAGCAAGGCCTCTGATTGTGAGATTGTGAAGAGCATGGATCCATCTCTTAATTGATGCTGTTCCCAGATCTACTGACCTGTTAAGGCCTCATGTATGGGCAAATAGTTAACCCCCAAACTGGGGTCAAAACACTATGAAAGTATTTAAAATACGCTTTTATAGAAATATATACATAAAAACAAACTTTTATAGAGAAATGTACATTTCTGAAGGAAAGAATTTCCCAACAAATCATTTTTGAAGAAAAACTATTAACATAACACATTTTTGAAAGAAAAAAATGTTCTCAGTAAAACAATTTTGAATACAAAACTAAAATACATGTTCAGTTTTCTAAGTTAAAAGAAAGATTAAAAACAAAAAATTTTCATTAAAATCCGACTAAATCAACCTTCTCATTATAACCGAACATTAAGAAAAATACCTTAAGACCCTATGTTTTTGGCATTAAATAACCCATAGAGGTGTTGATATGCCGTTAAACAAAACTCAGACTCAAACTCAAACAGCACAAGATTTAAAGATAAGTAGTGTAATGATTAGCAAGCTTGTCTCGTTAGAACCTGTTACAACTGCATAGTGGGTTCAATTTACACTAGGTACCCGATACTTTTGGCCTTGTGCCACATCTAAGCGGCGCTCAGTAAATCAATATAAAGATAAGTGGGTAGAAGCTGGTCTACACTGATTATCCTACAACTAACTAATCAAACTCGCGATCTATTCATCTATTCATAACTTCATCTATTCATGATGTTAGATGACTCAAAGGATAAAGTAGTTAGATCGTTAAATCCTACTTTAAAAACAGGCAGAAAGTGGAAGGTCAGAGACACAATAAAAAGTGCTAACGACCATCTAGCCTTCAAAGAAGTCATTGGATACACTCAAGCTGGAACTCAAGGGTTAGGAAGAATTGAGAACCAGTGGTGGTCGAAAACGTCTGGGAAGGATCGCCGAAACATGGTCATCCAGGATGTAAGGAACGACGAGGATGATAAAAGACTCTTAAAAGGTGTGCAACAATCGCAACAAGGCCAATGGACAAACTGGGAGCAAGCCCTACAGAAATCTCTTAATTGGCAAGATATTTGGCAAATGGCTCCTATTAGGTTGAATTTTTTGATACGGTCTACGTATGATATGCTTTCGACTAAAAACAACCTAGTGAAATGGAAAAAAGAAAATGATCCAACTTGTCCCTTGTGCAAAGAAAAACCTCAGACATTAGAACATGTCCTTAGTTCCTGTAAGACAGCTCTGGCCAATGGAAGATATACATGGAGACATAATAATGTTTTGGATGAGTTGGTCAGAGTCATAAAAAAGTATATGAAGCCTGATTCTTCGAAGTCAACCCAAAAATTTGTTACAAAAGGAGGAAGAATTTATGCCTCTTCTAAACAGCCCAAAAACTTAGCTACACTTGGACAAAACCTTCTTAAATCTGGTAACGATTGGGAAGTCTCTGCAGACCTTAAAGGCTGGAGTATCAATTACCCAAAAATAATCTCAAAAAAGGGTTTTCGACCAGATATTGTTCTGTTCTCAAATAAGAACATTATTTTAGTGGAATTAACAATTCCTTATGAAAGCCGAATGGAACAGAGCCATGATTTTAAAGAAAGTAAATACGACGATTTAAAATCACAGCTGGAAAGAGAAGGTTATAGTGTAAGCATTAAGGCCGTGGAAATTGGAGCAAGAGGATTTGCGTCAAGCACCCTGTACAAATTTTTGGGTGAAATAGGAATAAAAGGCCGTAACAGAGCCCGCAGTATAAAGAAATTAATAGAGTTAGCAGAAAATGGTTCCATGTGGATTTGGAAAAAGAGAGACGCGACGTGGAATATATCGTAATAGAACAATATGCTAACTTTGTCGCGCAAACGTGGAGAAAAACGTGAAAATATTTTTCTCTTTAACCGTTTATTTTAAAATCATTTTTGCTTTTCGTTGAAACGGTTGGTAAAATACAATGGGGCCTCACATCAGTGAGGGGGGCCGGTGTGCAATGAAAACCGTAGAGAGGAAGGCCCCGAAACGGTGCACACTCTCTCCTGATGACCCCAAGAGTAATAGATTATTTGAACTTTTACGAATTGGATTCCCAAAGACCGTCATAGAAGCATTGTGCCGATAGGATAAGTGGAATTGTAAAAGCTACCTTTTTGGTAAGTTTGAATTACTTTTGCAGTAATTTCCTTCTTCAGACATATGGCTAGGCCGTTGACTTTCAGGAATAGACTGAATGGCATCTGGGAAAAGTCCAGATGACACCTGGAAAGACAGGGGACACTGGGAAAGACCAGATGATCTCACCGGGCTAGCAACCCAGAGTTCATTTTAATATTGCTAAACGAAAGCTTAAAGGAAAATGCCCTCATGGTTCACCGAAAGGGAGGGAGAATGATGAACCCAAACGGATTACCCGACAACGATTTGGAACTGGAAATGGACTAACGAATAGAGAAAATTCTATGGAATTTCCATGTGTCTGCGGTCGGAAATTCAGGTCCCAGAAAGGAGCTAAGATTCACCGGACTAAGATGGGTTGTGATTCCCAAATAACAGTTCAGGAGCAGCGCTCTGTATACTCAGATAAGACGTCGGAAAACCTAAGCCAGGATGCATACCACAGTGCCGAGGATATCCACGCTGTTGAACCAGAGTTTGGGTCACAACCCAGATTACCAAGAATCAAATTTCCATCAGCATCCAACTCGGAAGCCTGGATTATGCTTGATACCATCATAATCAATAAGCTTCGTAAACATCTAGGAAATAAGGAGTATAACGAAAGGTTAATTAAAAGTAGCGAAATCATCTATGACGTTTGTAGGGAAATTTACGGCGTAAAAGAATCAAAAGAAAAATCACCAGCAAAGAAGAACAGACGGCAAAGATTGATGCTGGATCTTAGAAATAAGAAAAGACATTTGAAAAAACTAATCAGTACAGCTAATAGTGAAGAAAAAGAAGGTCTGATGAGTATTTGGCACGACCTGAAACAAAAACATAACGCTCTCAGCAGAGCAGAAAATTTAAGAAAAAGACGAGTGAAGAGGAAAAAAGAACAAGAGCGTTTCTTTCGAGAACCGTTTAAATATGCAAGGAACATATTTGATCAACCTAGATCAGGAGTACTCAAAGTGGAACAAAATGTTCTAGAAGAACATTTAAGAAATACGTACTCTGATCGAAATAAACATAAACCATTAGACCATAATGATAATTTATTTCAGCCGATTGAACCAAATATCAAATTTGATTCAAAACCGCCCACACGTGAAGAAATAAAACGAATAATATTCAAAACTAGAAATAAATCTTCACCTGGACCAAATGGAATACCTTTTCTTCTATATAAAAAATGTCCAAGCGTTCTTAAATGGCTACATACAAATATACATATTGCCTGGAGAAAACGCCATATTAGCAGTCAATGGATGATAGCAGATGGGGTTTATATACCAAAAGAAAAGAACTCTAAGGACATTAAACAATTTCGTCCAATTTCGCTGCTCAATGTAGAAGGAAAGATATTTTTCGCAGTTTTGGCCTCACGAATAACCAGATATCTCCTTGCAAATGATTATATCGACACTTCTGTACAAAAGGGCGGTGTCCCAGGAATAGCTGGTTGTTTGGAACACGGAAACATGATCTGGGAGGCAATAAAAAGAGCAAAAACAAATAAGAAAAATTTGGATGTGATTTGGTTGGATCTTGCTAATGCGTATGGATCGGTACCCCACCAAATGATAAAATTAGCATTAAAATTATTCCATATTCCAGAGGAAATATCGAATATGCTAGGAGCCTATTTTGATGGTTTTCTCATGCGCTTTACAACGAAGGAGTACACCACTAAATGGAATAAACTAGAAGTTGGCATTGCAATGGGTTGTACGGTATCACCCATACTTTTTGTTCTAGCAATGCAACTGATTCTGAAAGCCGCAGAAAACAAGGCTGCTGTTGTAGAGCTAGGTGGGGGTGTTCAAATACCACCAATAAAAGCGTTTATGGACGATACTACGATCCTTTCGAGTAAGGAAGATTCGACGCGCAAACTGTTAAGCTTATTGGACAATTTGATAGGTTGGTGCAGAATGGCATTCAAACCTAACAAATCTAGAAGTCTTTCTCTTAGGAAAGGAAAACTAAAAGAAAATATAAATTTCGAAGTAGGGAAACAAAGAATACCTACTGTGACAGAGAAAGCAGTTAAAAGTTTGGGCCGTTGGTATGATCACCAAATAAATGATTCCAACCAAATTAAGGAAACATGTCAGGCTTTAAAAGAGGGTCTTAATAAAATCAATTTGTGTCCGCTCCAAGGAAAATACAAGGTGTGGTGTCTTCAACACGTATTTATTCCTATGCTTTTGTGGCCCCTTCTTGTGTATGAATTTGGCATAAATCAAGTAGAGACAATGGAGAGAGTAATAAATAAATATATTCGAAAATGGTTGGGTTTACCTCCAGGTCTCTCTGATATTGCGTTGTATTGTAGACAGGCAAAATTAAAACTGCCGTTTAAGTCAATTGTAGAAGAATTCAAATCCGATAAAATCAGGCTACAATTGATGTTAGATGACTCAAAGGATAAAGTAGTTAGATCGTTAAATCCTACTTTAAAAACAGGCAGAAAGTGGAAGGTCAGAGACACAATAAAAAGTGCTAACGACCATCTAGCCTTCAAAGAAGTCATTGGATACACTCAAGCTGGAACTCAAGGGTTAGGAAGAATTGAGAACCAGTGGTGGTCGAAAACGTCTGGGAAGGATCGCCGAAACATGGTCATCCAGGATGTAAGGAACGACGAGGATGATAAAAGACTCTTAAAAGGTGTGCAACAATCGCAACAAGGCCAATGGACAAACTGGGAGCAAGCCCTACAGAAATCTCTTAATTGGCAAGATATTTGGCAAATGGCTCCTATTAGGTTGAATTTTTTGATACGGTCTACGTATGATATGCTTTCGACTAAAAACAACCTAGTGAAATGGAAAAAAGAAAATGATCCAACTTGTCCCTTGTGCAAAGAAAAACCTCAGACATTAGAACATGTCCTTAGTTCCTGTAAGACAGCTCTGGCCAATGGAAGATATACATGGAGACATAATAATGTTTTGGATGAGTTGGTCAGAGTCATAAAAAAGTATATGAAGCCTGATTCTTCGAAGTCAACCCAAAAATTTGTTACAAAAGGAGGAAGAATTTATGCCTCTTCTAAACAGCCCAAAAACTTAGCTACACTTGGACAAAACCTTCTTAAATCTGGTAACGATTGGGAAGTCTCTGCAGACCTTAAAGGCTGGAGTATCAATTACCCAAAAATAATCTCAAAAAAGGGTTTTCGACCAGATATTGTTCTGTTCTCAAATAAGAACATTATTTTAGTGGAATTAACAATTCCTTATGAAAGCCGAATGGAACAGAGCCATGATTTTAAAGAAAGTAAATACGACGATTTAAAATCACAGCTGGAAAGAGAAGGTTATAGTGTAAGCATTAAGGCCGTGGAAATTGGAGCAAGAGGATTTGCGTCAAGCACCCTGTACAAATTTTTGGGTGAAATAGGAATAAAAGGCCGTAACAGAGCCCGCAGTATAAAGAAATTAATAGAGTTAGCAGAAAATGGTTCCATGTGGATTTGGAAAAAGAGAGACGCGACGTGGAATATATCGTAATAGAACAATATGCTAACTTTGTCGCGCAAACGTGGAGAAAAACGTGAAAATATTTTTCTCTTTAACCGTTTATTTTAAAATCATTTTTGCTTTTCGTTGAAACGGTTGGTAAAATACAATGGGGCCTCACATCAGTGAGGGGGGGCCGGTGTGCAATGAAAACCGTAGAGAGGAAGGCCCCGAAACGGTGCACATTCTCTCCTGATGACCCCAAGAGTAATAGATTATTTGAACTTTTACGAATTGGATTCCCAAAGACCGTCATAGAAGCATTGTGCCGATAGGATAAGTGGAATTGTAAAAGCTACCTTTTTGGTAAGTTTGAATTACTTTTGCAGTAATTTCCTTCTTCCTAACAATATCTTCAAAAGCACATATTTTTGCAACCCGATCTACAATACAATTCGCTGAAATCTAGCTAAAAAATCTACGCTGTGAAATGTTCCAAAATATAAAAATATGAAGTTATTTTTTTATTTCTTTATAAAAATCTCTAAACAAAATCTACCCATGAAATGATGAACTCAATAACAACAACAAAAATACAAAATATCCAAACTAAAATTATGCTGTGTTAGTATAACATGTTCAACCCACAAAAATAAGATTTTATAAGCAGAATCAAGGTAACTACTCATGAGCGTCGTAAAGATAAAATAAATTTCAGAATGGGGGTGGATATATAAAGGCTGATTAATCAAGATAAAAACGAACTGAAGAGCTTGGAAAACTTGATAAAGACAAGAACCAAAAAAAAAAAAAAACGCTAGGATCAGATAGGGAAGGACAATCACTCACTAGATGAAGAACAGAGTATAACTTAACTAGGAATGGAGACCTCCAGGAATTCGCCTTGTATCATTAAGCGAACAAATATAAATCAAGATTGGTCAGAATCACACGAACCAGGCTCGTAGGTTCTGCTCACCATTCGCTGAAAGCTACAGAGTGCAAATGATTTCTATCAGTTCTAATCTTAATCCAGATTTGGTAATCAAATCCATTTGAGAATAATTTTAATCTCGTAAGACCCCCCCCCATTCCCGTCAGCACAATTCTTGCCACCGCTAGCAGCGTATAAAACACCAACACTTTCACCCAGATATATAGTGGCGACATATTATCGCACACTTATGCGAGACCGATGGGCACAATTTCGGAACGGGCACACTAGAGGAATATAGTGCCTAGCTGTTCCTTCTACGCCAGTCACATTGGTGAAAATCAGGAATTTCCGACCATCCTGCTCTAAATACTACGTCATTAAGTGATAGCACGTTCCGGATCAATTGCCAGTTTAGCAAAACCTCAGGGTTCCTGAGATAATCCACTGATGGAGTTCGGTGTCAGAAATTGTTGTGGATTCTTGTATAGAAAACCACACAATATAATAATAACAAAAACAGATATGAGAGGAAAAATGTAAGTATATTGAAATAAAGATATACAACCTGTACACGGTTAGTAGATTCAGGAATACTTGTTAGTAGTAGTCAAATATATACGAAGAAGTAAGTCCGGGTAATAAGTCTATATTCTTGCTGACCAACGAGCGGCGGTTCAACTGCTCTGACAAACAACAACTCTAACAACAACAACTACCCAACTGACAACTCAACTACCATTCTCTGTAGGCAGGATTATTTGTATACAACGGAAGAGTCGATAGAGTGTGTAAACAAGGGTGACTCCCCTACAGAAGGAGTGCAAATACTGCACTGAAAAACCGTGTTATCTACAGAAAGGATCCAACGCGACCCCCTTGACAAATCACCAACACTATATACTCGTAGGCTGTAAAATATCAGTGGATCAAAAATTAACACGCAAGGCCTAACGACCGTGGGAGAAGAAATCAAACTTCGAAGTTTACGACAGCACTTAATCTCGGATCAGAAAGTAGTGATTGTTAAATTAAAGAGTGTCCCTAAAACTTCTTACCCAAAGTGGACCATCTGTCAACGCAAGTCTTGGTATATTACAGTCTCTGTGACGGACAAAGCATGCTCTATGACGGGTAAATACAAAGGGCTTACCACATTGTTAAAAGAACAGATACCTCATGTAAAAACAATTATTTGTGCTGTACACAGGGGACATTTGGTCGCTAAAATCTTTTTCTCGGGACCCGAATGCATCACTATCTTTAATAAAATGCGTGAATTATATCAAGGGTGCACTGCAAAACACTGTTTTCTCAAATATGTGAAGAAAATGAGGAAGAATATACAAAGTTGGTATTGCGTACGGATCGTGGTGGTACCGACCGAGAAAAAGCGATGGACCGGATGTTTGCACCCTCACAACCAAAAAGCAAATGACCAAAACTCGACGGTGCGCATCCGGGTTTGCGCAGATGTTCCGGTTGAAAACTAAAAGTTAATTAAATATTAAATTTCCAGTTCGCGAACCTACGCGAATTTTATTTATCGGCCAATGGGAAGCCCAGACTCAAATACAAGTGTGAACCCCCAAAGGATCACCTGCGATCCAAAAAGTCGAAATAAAAACTCGATACAGAAAGCACCGACAGAGAGACAGACCGACGCAGGCCGACACACACGGACTGACTCGAGAGAGGAGGTGTAATCAGTATCCCCTTGATCTACGTCAAGCAGCTTACTATCCTAGCCTCCCTTCTTTCTCCTTTTGTCTTTCGCTGTCTCAAAACTACTTACTGACCTAAGGAGCGAATACATCAAAAACATTCCTTACTTAAAACGCTCCCACATTCCTAAGCATTAGTTCTTTTTTTTCAGCATTTTATTACCATGAACATTTTAACGTCCGTTAGACCTATACTTCAAGTATTACATTAAGTGTAAAAAACTTGATATCTGTATATATATATATATATATAAAATGTTATCTTTAGACTCAATTTGCTTTTCTTGTTTTATAACCTTTCTTTATGACTTATCTACAACAAGGCTATCTACAACAAGGCCAAATTCCGTTAACCTGCAACAATATACAACTACCCTTCACTAGAACGGACTCTCCCCTATAAACTGGAAAAGAATGGATAACCCGCTATAGAAGTTTCGATGGCTATCTATAGGAAATTACATTAAACGTTTAATAAAAATATGGGACAGCATAATTCAATTTCATGATGAGCAAAATAATATGCTCAAAGACAATATTCTTGCTATTAAAGAAGATGTGTAGTTTTTGTCAGAAGTGTTTGATAAATTAAACGAATTTAATTAAGTCTTGCAAGAAAACAAGTTTTTGCATGAAAAAACTTTCTCCTTAAAGTCGTTCTTGCCAAAACCTTGACTTATATAAAGATAAAATACAAATTCTTCACTATTGCCATCTGTAAGTGAACTATCAATTTTCGATGAAAGATTATCTAAATCTAAACTTATTTATAAATGGAACTTTGTCTGTGTGTGTGTGTGTGTGTGTGTGTGTGTGTCCGTTACCTATAGACTCCGAAAAGGCTGAACCGATTTTCTTGAAAATTTACACAGTTGTACTAGAAGCGTCTGCAAGTGTTCTTAGCTAGGTTTTGTGTCGAGGAACCCCAGATAAATATCGAAAATCGATAATCGAAAAAATCGGGTTATAGGGGGAGTGGTCTGATTTTAATCAAATTTGATACACTCACAGACAAAGACATAAGAAACAATATTCTGAAGTTTCAAGGTTGCAGTTCTTACAATAGTGCAGAAAATCGATTATATATATATATATATATATATATATATATATATATATATATATATATAAAAGGCAAGATCTTTGTGTGGGTGTCTGTTTATCTGCCTCTATAAAAAGCAAATGACAAAAAGTCGTCGGTGCGCAGCCGGATTCGCGCAGATGTTCCGGTTGAAAACTAAAAATTAATTAAATATTAAATTCCAGTCCGCGAGCCTACGCGAATTTTATTTATCGGCCAATGGGAAGCCCAATATCAAATACGCATATGAATTCCCAAATGAACTGCTGCGATCCAAAAAGACGATATAAAAAGCCGATACAGAAAGCATCGCCAGACAGACGGAGGCAGACACACACACACAGACTGACTCGAGAAAGAGACGAGTGTAATTAGTATCCCCCTTGACCGACGTCAAGCGGCTTACTATGCTAGCCTCCCTTCCCTCTCATCTTATCTTTCGCTGTCTCAAAACTACTTACTGACCAAAGGAGCGGATACATCAAAGACATTCCTTAGTTAGAACGCTTCCACATTCCTAAGCATTAATTCTCTTGTCAGCATTTTATTACCTTGAACATTTTAACGTCCGTTGGACCCATATGTAAAGAATTACTTTAATTGTAAAAAAAATTGATATGTGGATATATAAAATATTATTTTTCAACTCAATTTGCTTTTCTTGAATTGTAATCATTTTATGACTTATAGTGGGCTATCTACAACGAGGCCAAATTCCGATAATCTGCAACAACATACTACTACTCTTCAAAAGAACTCTTCCCCACTATAAACTGGAAAAGAATGGATAACCCACTCTAAACTGGCGTCCCCGACGTTCCCCCACATAAACCGGTGACCAACACGTGAGTTTAACATCGATATATATATATATATATATATATATATATATATATATATATATATATATATATACAAAAAAAATTGGGACTTTCAGCAAAATTTGAATATTTCCCTTTTCACCACAAACTCAACATGGCAACGGACGCGGAACAAACTTCAAGAAAAGAAAATAATGTATAACCCACTATAGAGTCATAGGCAAGCCAATTTGCGCCGGTTAGGAAGTGATTGTATCTGAGCTGCTAAGTCGGGATCGATCACATAGCAGTGTTGATTTAAGAGTTGTAGTTCCTACAACTGAACCAAGAATAAAAAGGATTGCTATAAAGTATCAAGCTACAGTATCAAGTTACGATTAAAGATTATATTCGTGTTTAAATTTATATTATATCGTAAAACTATATTTATATGCCTTTATGATCTTTGTTAAATATCTACTTCATTTAAAATAATTTTACATAAACCTGTACATATCTAGAATTAATAACTCGATAAAACAGCAAATTTAAGATTTTAATTTATTTTATGTGCATTTCGAACGGGCCACACAAAATCCTTTCACAGCTTAGAGCCATTAAGAAGGTTGAGTAGTCAAAATAGAGCCATGACGAGAAGAAGATAAGAGGTTGTCAAAATGCTGATTATGAGGACAAGGAATGTTTCTGGGAGTCAGCATTCAAAACCTCGCCGTTGCTTATCATGTTCAGTCAATAATATTCTCAAAATCTAGATGTATAAAAGTGAAGAGTGTATACGTTGTGTAAGTATTTGTTTGTTTGATAGATTCGACTTAGCGTCTCCATCTTGCGGTCTAGACTTACGGGAGTTGAGCTCAGATGTAGATGAAAATTTTAGAACGGTCACGACACATTGAAATTTTTCAGAAAGCCAAAATTAGGGGTATAAAAATATATATTATCACCCCACAAAATCAGGGATCAGATTATGTATTGATTATAATATAGAATCGGTCACCCCACTTTATATTATCTATATCTATATATGTTTCTCCTCACCCTCTCACCTCAATTCAATAGAGACATTCTACAATGTTATCTATATCCATAAAGGTGACGAGGGTGGACAATGTGTAAGTATTTGCTATGTACATTCATCATATGCTTTTTATTCCTTTTATTCCTTAAACTACCCGAGCGAAACCGGACTAAACTGTTATCTATATCGATATAAATGACGAGGGTGAACGTTGTGCAAGTATTGGCTATATAAATTCATAGTATGCTTTTAATTCTTGTTATTCCTTAAACTACACGAGTGAAAGCGGGCTAATCTATCTCTATAAAAGTGACGAGAATAGATGTTGTGTAAGTATTTGCTATGGAAATTTATAATATGTTCTTTTATTCATATTATTCCTTAAACTACACGAGTGAAACCGGGCTAATCTATATCTATAAAAGTGACGAGAATGGACGTTGTGTAAGTATTTGCTATGTAAATATATCATATGTTTTTTTATTCTTATTATTCCATAAACTACCAGAGCGAAAGCGGGCTAATTTATATCTATAAAAGTGACGAGGGTGCACGTTGTGTAAGTAATTGCTATGGAAATTTATAATATGTTTTTTTTATTCATATTGTTCCTTAAACTACCCGAGTGAAACCGGGCTAATCTATATCTATAAAAGCGACGAGAATGGACGTTGTATTTGCTATGTAAATTCATCAAATGTTTTTGTTATTATTCCTTAAAGTACCCGAGCGAAACCGGGCTGATCCTATATCTATAAAAGTGACGAGGGTAGACGTTGTATAAGTAATTGCTATGGAAATTTATCACATGGTTTTTATTCTTATTACCCCTTAAAATATTCAAGTGAGACCGGGCTAAACTGCTAGTCCATATCTATAAATGTGATGAGGGTGGACGTTGTTGTTTGCTATGTAAATTCATCATATGTTTTTTATTCTTATCATTCCTTAAACTACCCGAGTGAAATCGGGCTAATCTATATCTATACAAGTGACAGGGTGGACATAGTGTAAGTACTATGTAAACACGTCATGTTTTTATTCTTATTACCACTTAAACTACCCGAGGGAAACCGGGGTAATCTATATCTATAAAAGTAATGAGGGTGAACATTGTGTAAGTATTTGCTATGTAGATTCATCATATGATTTTATTATTATTATTCTTTAAGCTACCCGAGCGATACCGGGCTAATCCATATCTATAAAAGTGACGAGAATGGACGTTGTGTAAATATTTGGTATGTAAATTCAACATATGTTTTTTTTATTCGTATTATTCCTTAAACTACCCGAGTGAAACCGGGCTGATTTATATCTATAAAAGTGACGAGGGTGGACGTTTCATAAGTAATTGCTATGTAAATTCATCATATGCTTTTTATTCTTATCCTTAAACGACCCGAGCGAGACCGGGCTTATCTATATCTATAAAAGTGATGAGGGTGGAAATTGTGTAAGTATTTGCTAAGTAAATTAATATCTTCTTTATTTTTATTATTCGTTAAACTACACGATTGAAACAGGTTTAAACTGCTAGTCTTTCTATAGAACCTAATAATTAAAATTTCTTCTTTATTTGGGAAGACATTGTCTTGCATTCATTGCAATATTAGAAAACATTTACACAGGCTGCTGTAGCCTAGTATTGAACTCACATCACTTTCGGTCAAGTCAAAGGAACTATCCAACGTCTATATCCACTGGGCCACGTGTCCTTAAGGAGCTTGTTTAGTTCCTGTGACTTGATCCAAAGAGATGTAAGTTCAATACCAGGCTACAGCAGTCGTGAACTAGTAACTTTCAGGGAGAAAAATGATGACTACGAAAAAGAGGCTCTACGCAAAAGGGATGGAGATGACATACCCCTGAGTTTGTAATAAAGGGTACTGTTCAAAATTCCTAGACCCTGGAGAAGGCTTGAGCGTACAACGACCGAAACGTCGTACAAATACCAAGAAAGATGAGGATAATAGTCCGAATAATGTAAATACTTTAAATACAACCTCATCTCAGAAATATAGACAATACCAATGGATTTTATCTGAACATTTTCCATGGAAATAGCGAGAGAATAGACAGAAGCTTGTAACTTTTAGTTTGATAGAAAGATCAAGATTCGAAAGTGAACACTAGACAGCTTCTGCCCATATATATGGCGGCAGCAGTAAAACCTTTTTGCCTGACCTGACCTTTTTTGAACAGAGGATGCCAGGCAAAGGCAGGTCGTTACTTGAGCGGTGCAAAGAACCGTTCATTTATCCAATATCTTTTGCGATGAACCCGAGTTTAATTTAAGTCCCAATATACTCTCAAGGCTCGGGGTTTCTCTGAAAAAACACATGTTTTTCGCGAAGGGCGAAAATACGATGTATAATCCGCTTGATGATAATGAAACGCCACTTGTTTGCCTTTTTGGCTATTGAAAAGGATCAACCAGATACCCCCACTGAACTGTTAGAGCTTGGTCAGAGTAGAGATCAGCTGTCAATTCTATTAGTATAGATATTCATTACGTATCCGAGTATAATTTTGTGTAGATTATTATTGTAGATTAAATGCTTTAAGTTTCTTTTTTGTTTCTATTTTCTCTAAAACTTCTTCATTGTTCACCAAATAGGTCTATGGCATGCTCATCATAGTTCTGTAGAACTACATTACTGTTTCTTCAAATCGTCAAATCACTTTTTTTTCTGAGTGGGCAGAAGATTATCCTGCAGTAGGTTGCCATTGCTTTCTGCGGTAGACTGGTTGCCGACCAAGACTATAGAACCCAATCTGTCCTATTATTTAACCCATAACGGGAGGGAAGGGACGGATAAATACCTTTCCTAAGGGTATTTGTGCGAAAGTGAATGCAAGGAATCCAACTAGAATTCGAAATCGGCTACACGAATTGTCCTTCCGAGTCGATATCCACTGCACCACAACGAACATTCATAGAGTAAAGAGCTCAATTCTGTCGAATAATTCGATCAAAGAAACATGTATATACCTTGCTACATTTTTTAAAATCAACTGAAAAAAATAACTTAACCAACGTTGTCTTAAGACTTAAAAGCAAAAACAACAGTCAGTCAGTTAAGTGCCATACGTGATACACGCTTGGGCGATCATGTCTCGAAAGAGACATGACTGACTGGGCAGAAGATTATCCCGCAGTAGGTTGCCATTGCTTTCTGCGGTAGACTGGTTGCCGACCAAGGCTATAGAACCCATTCTGTCCTGCTATTTAACCCATAACTGGAAGGAATAGACGGATTAATACCTTTCCTAAGGGTATTTGCGCGTAAGTGAATACAATGGATTCAACTGGAATTCGAACTCGGCTCCCCGATTTCTCGTTCCGAGCCGATACCAATGCACCACAACGCACATCCTCAAACAACAACAACAACCGATCTTGTTTCACATACAGTCACAGTGGGGAGACTTAGGTAAATGCAACAAGCCTTCCGCAGTCAAAATGAAAAATATCACAGTGTAGTATCTGTTCTGGCTGCAGGAACTCATTACCCGCCTATGACTCTAAACGTCAACAGTAGTTTCATCTAGCCAACCGTCATGATTTACAGCTTGCCGTCGTTCCAGTCATATTCAGTAGGATAATCGGTCCAGCCATCTCCAATAGGCATCCAACTTCCGCCGATTCAGCTAGCTCCAAACAAATTCCTGTGCAAGCCATCCTTGACAGCAATAACGATTAAAAATATATTGTCATTTTCTGGACAGCATTCTCCACCGACCACTAAACTCTCCTTTTCAGAACAACGATCGGCAACTTTAATGCTGGCATTTTTAGGACAACGCTCCTCGGGGACTAACAGGGCTGGCTTTCTCACTACAACGCTATTTTCACTTACTACATGACTGCAGAAGGATGTTTTTTTCTAGCGAACTGCAATATTATTTTTGTATTTCTTTAGAATAAATGAACATTTTTTTTAACAAGTATTCGTTTTGTTAGCTGTTGTCTTCCGTCATTCATTATCTGCTTTCGAACCAACAACCTAAACAAGCGACCCTCTGCAACGTGGCACTAAAAGAGAGCATATTATCTGTAGTTACGAAGCATAGTCTTCTACATAACATATTAGCGTATTCCATAGAGATTCTTTAAAAAACAAAACAACTCAGCTTCTCAAAGGAAGTATCCAACAGTTTCTTACCTCGCACTTCCCGACTGTGGAATTCCCTTCCACACGATTGCTTCCCCGACGGCTACAATCTCCAGGAGTTTAACTGTAAGGTCAACAGACACCTCCTAACACACTAACCTGCTCCCATTCTATCAAACACTCTGCCCATCTGCCCAACCCTCATCCTAGCTATCCTTACTCATCTGTCAACTTCATCCTGACATTCCCTATGTCTAACCACTCCTTCTCTTTACCTTCCCCTATGTAGCCCCACGCGCAATAGTGGCAGTGGAATGCCTTGCTTGGGGTCAGATGATTAAAAAAAGAATCTACTTTAGAATGCAAAGTTTCTCCTAGTGATGGAGTCTTTAGTTGAATCCATTGTATTCACTTACGCGCAAATACCCTTGGGAAAGGTATTAATCCGTCTATTCCTTGCAGTTATGGGTTAAATAGCAGAACAGATTGGGTTCTATAGCCTTGGTCGGCAACCAGTCTACCGCAGAAAGCAATGGCAACCTACTGCGGGATAATCTTCTGCCCAGTCAGTCATGTCTCTTTCGAGACATGATCGCCCAAGCGTGTATCGCGAATGGCACTTAACTGACTTACTCTTCACGAATATGCGGTGTCTTGGCTTCAATTATAATCAAATAAAACGTCTACGAAGTTATAGCTTGTGGCAACGAATATTTATTTGTTTAATCAGTGTACCCATCCAGCGCGTTTAATAATGTTTAAGGTAGAGGAAACATCGCAAGAGCGAACAGTTTCAAAGACCGCATGTTCATTGACATCGTGTTGAATCATTTCCTTTTAATGAAAGGAAGGTATGAAGTAATTTGCGCGACAATATTAATTTAATGACAGGCACGTGCTTGTCACGGGATTTATAATACACAATTTATTCCCATTTTCAATTTTAGCCATTAACGGATTTAATGATGTTAGGAATTTTCAATATTAATCGTTATGTCTTTCGTTATGACGAAGCAGATTTATATACTTGTGGTTACGGCAAAGATATGACTATAGGTGTACAGATCCTAATCTATATGTATAAAAGGCAATCTGTGAGTCTGTGTGTGACTGTTCCCTATGCACGCCTAAGCTACGCCATTCAAACTTTTCTAGTATGTAGAGGGAAGCCAGGTCTACACATGCCTTTTGAGTTTAAGTTCAGCAATTTTCCCTTTCGCACATTTTAGCCAGTAGAGCCGATTGTTTACATTATATATATATATATATATATATATATATATAATGAAACGGTAATGATAAAAATTATAATCTTCAGTGCGTAATTTTTACAAAAGCTTGCATGAAATAACTCAATAGTGATATAAAATCAATCAGCACGTTATCTTTATTGCCCTGTCGTGTCTGTTTGTCCACCTCGGATAAGCTTTCGAACTGTACTTATTAGTATAATAATATATTTAATTCATTATAATAGTTTATTAGACTGTTATAATTTATCAATAAAATTAACTAAAAACTAAAGCCATTCATCAGTCTTCTTTTATGGTTAATTTATGGTTAATTACTTTTAACACAGGGCAGGAACTATGACACTGGAAACCGAAGATGCCTTTGTAGAGCAAAATCTGTCTAACAAAAGTTAAGTAACGTTCTAAAAAACAGCAACAATTCATTAACACTAAATAAAACAGTACTAAACCGTTGTGTAATATCGGTCCTACTATATGCCAGGGAATAATGCCCAATCCCCTCGCAGGGGGAAGAAGTAATATGAGTAAACAGAAACGTGGTTTTACAGATGGATGCTAAGGATACTATGTATTCAATATGTGACCAATGACAATGTTTTAGAGATATTAGAAATAAAGTGGACCATTATACTTAACATAAGAAAGAGACAGCTAATATCTCTAGCGCACATATTAAAGAAGGTCAGTCAGTTAAATGCCATACATGATACACGATTGGTCGTTCATGTCTCGAAAGATACATGACTGACTGGGCAGAAGATTATCGGGCAGTAATTTGCCATTACATTCTGCGGTAGAGCGGTTGCCTGCCAATCTGTCCTGTTATCTAATCCATAACTGCAGAGAAGAGACGGATTAATACCTATCCCAAGGGTAATTGCACGTAAATAAGTGCAAGGAATTCAACTGGAAATCGAACTCGACTCCCAGATTTCTCGTTTCAAGCCGATAACCACTGCACCAAAACGACCATCCATAAAGAAAGAGGGCTTTGAAAATTTGATGTCTATGGAACAGACTGAAGGTCAGAGAGACAGATGAAATCCGCCTAATGAATTTAATTAAAAGATTGGTAGAATAGGTTTTAGAAACAAAACAGTGAAGGCTTTTTAGAGCTACGGTGAACGGGAAATTGTGGAGGGCCATGATCACAAATGTCATGAAGAAGAATAAATTGCAGGGGTCTTTAAGAGTTTTCACATTTTCAACGTTGTCTTCTCGCTGATTTCAACACTGACCTGCATCGGTCACACATACTCTGTCTTAATATCGATCGAAGGGTCACTTATTACCTCACTAATCATTTACCATCTTTCACTTGTCAATGGTTTTCGCCTTTCATGAAATAGCTGAGATGATATTTATCGATTTTCTCACCTATCTTTTCGTGATAGGCCACATGATTCGATGAAAGTTATCGAAAAAAAATGGCGAGAGAAGCATGAACGTCAAAGATTTCGATATCTAAATACATATGTTATGAAAATGCTCCTCGTCAGTGTCAGGATTCTCGATGAACAAGCCACGTAAATAGTGAAGAAACCACACTTTCTTAAGAATTTCAGAATAGTCATTTATTTTTCAATCTCTTCTAATCAGTCTCTATCTATCTATCTATCTATCTATCTATCTATCTATCTATCTATTGTTCATATCTATCTATCTATCTATCTATCTATCTATCTATCTATCTATCTATCTATGTTCATATCTATCTATCTATCTATCTATCTATCTATCTATCTATCTTTCTATCTATCTATGTTCATATCTATCTATCTATCTATCTATCTATCTATCTATCTACGTTCATATCTATCTATCTATCTATCTATCTATCTATCTATCTATCTATCTATCTTTCTTTATCTATCTATGTTCATATCTATCTATCTATCTATCTATCTATCAATCTATCTATTCTATCTATCTATCTATCTATCTATCTATCTATCTATCTATCATATCTATCTATCTCATATCTATCTATCTATCTATCTATCTATCTATCTATCTATCTATCTATCTATCTCTCTATCTATCTATCTATCTATCTATCTATCTATCTATCTATGTTCATATCTATCTATCTATCTATCTATCTATCTATCTATCTATCATATCTATCTATCTATCTATCTATTCTATCTATCTATCTATCTATCTATCTCATCTATCTATCTATGTTCATATCTATCTATCTATCTATCTATCTATGTTCATATCTATCTATCTATCTATCTATCTATCTATCTATGTATGTTCATCTATCTATCTATCTATCTATCTATCTATCTATCTATCTATGTTCATATATCTATCTATCTATCTATCTATCTATCTATCTATCTATCTATCTATCTATCTATCTCTCTATGTTCATATCTATCTATCTATCTATCTATCTATCTATCTATCTATTTCTATTCTATTTCTATTCTATCATCTATCTATCATCTATCTATCTATCTATCTATCTATCTATCTATCTATCTATATATATATATATATATATATATATGAATGAAGAAAGGAGGTCGTACGGGCAGTTAAGAAATTTGAAAAAGAAAAAAAATATGCTGAAGTTAAGCAAACAACTCTGATTGTCTAAAGAAGTGCTACTCAAATTGTGGTACGTGTATCGGCGACAGTACGCGAGCCATCGTCTGCCGGTACCCTGGGATTTTCCAGAAAAGAAAGAAACAATAGCAAAACTCTATGGCATTATTAAATTCAAATTGCTTACGAAGTATTAATATTAAATTTAAATAATTTTTTCTGGATTTTTTAAAAATATATACCCTCGAAACCAGTGGCCATAACTAATATAACACAAATATGATACCGGTCAATGGCACACTGTTAAGACTTGTTACGTCAATGATGACTGCCCTTACAAGGAACAAGATATCATGTCCTCAGGTTTATTACAGATACTCTCAAAATGTCCCTTAAATAGCACATATCTCAAAAATAATATTCCCGGGTTAACAGTCTCCACCTCTAACTCAGCTGGATTGGCTTGCTTTGCTTGCCGGTCCCTGGCACATTAAAAAGCAACTACCGGTCCGTGAGATCAACTAGTTTGAAAAGCACTGGCCTGACCTTGATTTTACACGATTCATGTAAATACATATATGTATGCGTGTTTGTGCGTGTGTACAGAGTGGTGTGAATCATTTCTCGTCTAAATGACGCAAAAATGAAAATGACACTGACATCTCTTTTTAACAGATATATTTAAATTACAGAAAAATATTTTAAAATACTGACCAATACATTTATTCAATAACATTGCCCTTAACGTCAACTACGACCTCCAGACGACTTCTGCAACTATTCTGAACGGTTTACTTGTTGGTGAAGGCTTCTATAATCCTTGCCTTCCGTTCATCTTTGGTGAATAAGTTTTGTTGCTCTCACTCCAAGTTTCATCCCACATAAAATATTTGTAAAAATTTGGAGTCTTGGCAAGTGAGATGGCCAGATGGAAGGTGCTATATTGTAGCAGCAATTGTGTGACAACTATCATTTAATTCTCATGTTTGTACGGCATGGTGTAGATTGCTGTTGCTAAACACAAGATCTTCCAGCAGTCACCCACTTGACCCGGGGTAGACTTGATGTAGGCTTCTGTGTTGAAACTTAGACTATGTAGGAAGATGAATAAACACATAACGTCGCCATTAATAGTGATCACTCTAAATGCTCTTGTAATCACCACTAAGCTCATCCACCTTTTTTTCGAATCCTCCGCACGATCCGCAGATTGACGCACAAACACGCTGAAATGTGACTAATGTAGCTTCTGACGCGAGTTCGAAGCACTTTTGCAGACGGTTTTCAGATTTCTCGTTGAGTGATTTGCGTCTTGGTGATCCTGCTATCACTGACACTACTATAAAATCAAAAACAAAATGAAAACGAGCATCCGTGAAATAATAATTATATGCCGACAATTTCTCCATCCTACCCTGAAAATTGGAGTCTAACCGTACTGATGAGCTGTGATACGGCGAAACAGATCTGTCTGCGGATGACAATATTTACGCTTTCACACCCTGATGTGAAAAATAGTAGACTTTGATAAACAGTAGCTACTCTGGCATGTGAAATGAATTAGAGCACACTAGCTATTGGGCGCGTATAATGATATGCGCTAAAAAGTCTGCCTACTTCCACCGAACGCCCATAGCCCATGGGTAGAGTCGCCGACTGACGCCATTTCGGTCGGGTTTCAATCCTGGGTAAAGAAGCAATCGGAGTCTAACCGTATTGATGAGTTGTGATACGGCGAAACAGATCTGTCTGCGGATGACAATATATATATATATATATATATATATATATTAAATCCCAAAAAAGAAGTATATATAGGTAAAATCCCAAAAGCTAGATATTAATATTAATTTTATCAATATTAAAATCATCCAGGTGGAGGTGTCGATATAAATAGTATTATCTATTTACACAGCCAAATATGTATATTATATTAATAAATTTCGAAATCTACATTCCGTTGAATTCTCACTTCATCAGCAACGATCAAAAACAAGAATTTACTAATTCAAATATAGTACAAAAATTCACATACCGGGAGAACCACAAAAATTCACATACCGGGAGAACCACAAAAATTCACATACCGGGAGAACCACAAAAATTCACATACCGCGAGAACCACAAAAACATATCCATACAGAAGGAGTTAAAAAAAATGGGTGTGGGTATTAAGATTATTTAAAATTTTTCGCTTAGACATAAAAAAAGGAGAGATACAGAGATTCATAACTCGATATTAGAAGAAGACTTTTATATTACGTCTGTGTTAACGAATCAAAAATCAAAACTTAAACGTGCCACAGGAATAAAAAGTGGTGAGGAAAAGTAAAAGAAGTGGTGGTGGGGGAAAAGGAAAAAGAAAGAAC
The DNA here is from genome assembly GCA_037127315.1 of Ascarosepion bandense. Taxonomy (NCBI): domain Eukaryota; kingdom Metazoa; phylum Mollusca; class Cephalopoda; order Sepiida; family Sepiidae; genus Ascarosepion; species Ascarosepion bandense. The sequence continues at coordinate 3,247,501 of JBBBDQ010000945.1, read as the reverse complement.
AAATGGGGTCGACCGGGAATTTACGCTCTCACTTCCTGATTGAGCACTCTGGAAAAATGGTAGACGTTGAAAAACAGTAGCTACTCTGGCATGTACGCATCGCTCATTCAGTAAAATGAATTAGAGAACTCTGACTATTGGGCGCGTATAATGATAATATACACGCTAAAATGTCTGCCTTCTTCTACCATACGCCCATAGACCAGAGGTGGAATCGCCGACTGACGCCAGTTCGGTCGGGTCTTGGTTCTGGGTTAGAAGGCAATCGGAGTCTGACCGTACTGATGAACTGTGATACAGCGAAACAAATCTGGCTGCCGATGAATATATATATATATTAACTGGCCAGAAGCACAGAGGCAAGTATATATCTAGTCACACTGATAAGCTGTCATACAGTGAAACAGACTTGTATATGGATGAGGCACACACACACACAAACACACACACACACACACACACACATATATATATATATATATATATATATATATATATACCAGTAAATTTCGGAAATTACATTTCCTTGAATAGCTATTTTAACGAGAAATCACTCGCTTCATCAGCCACGATTCAAAAGAAAAATTTATTAATTCATAAATGTTAGAAAAAATTCACATATCGAAAGGAACCAAAAACATATCCATACACAGGAAGTTAAAAAATAGGAATGGAGATAAAGAAATAAAGATATTTAAAATTTGTCGTTCAGACATAAAAAAGGAACAGAGACAGGAATTCATGACTTGATATTGGAAGAAAACTGTTTTGCTTACGTCTGTATTAAAAAATAAGAGTGAAAAGTTTTAAGCGTGTCACAATAATAAGTGGAGAGTGAAAGTAAAAGAAATGGGAGAAAAGGATAAAGAAAGGAGAAATGGGATCGTCAGAGGAAAGTTAACGAAGAAATAAAACTTATATATATATATATATATATATATATATATATATATATATATATATATATATATATATATATATATATATATATATATATGTGCGTTGTGGTACAGTGGATATCGGCTCGGAACGGAAAAACGGGGAGCCGAGTTCGAATTCCAGTTGAATCAATTGTATTCACTTACGTGCAAATACCCTTGGGAAAGGTATTAATCCGTCTATTCCTTCCAGTTATGGGTTAAATAATAGGACAGATTGGGTTCTATAGCCTTGGTCGGCAACCAGTCTACCGCAGAAAGCAATGGCAACCTACTGCAGGATAATCTTCTGCCCAGTCAGTCATGTCTCTTTCGAGACATGATCGCCCAAGCGTGTATCACGCATGGCCCTTAACTGACTGATATCACCCGAAGAGAAGCAGTTTAGCATCGAAACATAAAAATTTATGTGTAGTGATACAATGCTTTATAAACCATTGTAACAACTATTTCATTATAATGATCTTCTCTGTATCGAGCACACTTTATAAAAGTTAATGCTTGGACAGTGTATATATATATATATATATATATATATATATATATATATATATATATATATATATATAAGAGGTAATAACTATACACGTGTCGAATAACCTTCCACGTATCAACGAAGAAGGGAAAAATGGTTTTAAAAACGAAAGAGTTAAATACATGAACTTCAGTCCAAAAACCTGAGACTGAGTCACCACGTATCAACCCCCCAAAAAAAATAAACCGACACGAGCAATCAACTAACAAAGAAGCGCTCAATACTTAGGTAGAGGGAATAAATAAAGAATACCGAGTGAGCCAGACAACCTACCACGGTTTCATCTAAACGGATTGTCAAACTTCCCTGACGATCCGTTTACGTGAAACCTTAGTAGGTTGTCTGTCTAACTCTGTATTCTTTATATATATATATATATATTTCTAAACATATGCTGTTAAATATTAGAGACAATGAATGTCTATTATGCTTAATCCTGAGCCGTTCTAAACGTCGTATTTTGGCTTTAATTTCAGTTGAAAATAAAGACAAAAATTCTCCAACATTTGGATAATTTTTTATTAATTTGCTTCTAAACTTTCGGCTCACATGAGCCATCTTCAGAGTGGTTATTTAGAATGTAATACAATAACATCCACCATCACCGACGACTTTATTTTGTGTTGACATACTGTTTTGTATACCTTTGACAACTCCGCTTGGCAACGGCAATAGTTACCAAAAATAATAAACTCAGTTCTCAAATTTGCAATGCGGTTTTAACAAAACCATGTAGTCAAATGCAATGTAAGGTGTTATGTCCGGATTTAAAGGTGATTTTATTGAGTGTTGGTTGTTTAGATTTGATGTACATGGCCTCCAATATCTGAAGGTTCCTCTTACTGTGTGGATGTGTAAGGATCACCGTATTGTTGACCAAAATCTGTCTGATATTACCTACATGTTTATGTTTTTCAGAGAAAATTTTAGAAGCAAATTAATAAAAAATTATCCAAATGTTGGAGAATTTTTGTCTTTATTTTCAACTGAAATTAAATCCAAAATACGATGTTTAGAACGGCTCATGATTAAACATAATAGACATTCATTGTCTCTTATATTTGACAGCATATGTTTAGAAAATTATTTGCTGCCTCGATACACTATATATATATATTTTTTTTTTAATCGTGTCACCCCAAGCAAGGCATTCCGCTATAGCGCAGGGGGTTACATAGAGGGATTGGGTATGGGAAATGTCAGAAGGAGAGTGATAGACGACTTAGGATGTACATAGGGAGAGAGTTGGAGAGAGTGAGTGTGAGTTAGTGTGTTAGTAGGTGTCTATTGACCTTACATTTAAACTCCTTGAGGTTGTAGCCATCGGGGAAGCAAGCATGCGGTAGGGAATTCCACAGGCGGGAAATGCGAAGAAAGAAGCTGTTGGAGTAGAAATTGCGGTTACATTTCATCGGTTTCACTGTAAAAGGGTGGGACCTAGTTGCCAATCTAGTATCTCGTGCAAATTCACACCTAGGGGGCACCAGTGATTTAAGTTCATCAGAGCAGAAGCCATGAAAGTATTTATAAAGAGGCACAGGGAAGCCACGTCACGCCGGTGAGAGAGATACTGCAGGCGGTCAGCCAAGTCGGTATCAATCACATTACAGATTCTTCACAATTTAACAAAAAAAATGGAAATGTATTCAGAAGGATAGTAGACACTGATTGACATTGCAATTAAGTTTTGAAAAATTAATACAGACTGGAATCCATGAAGCCGGAAAGATGTTTCACTAGAAATGAGTGGAAAGAAACTATTAGCATATAACTAACGGTAGCGTCTCATCTAGTACAGTCAGTCTGTCCGTCAGTCAGACACTCAGTTAAATGCCATATTGGATACAGTATCATGTCTCAAAGAAATATGAATGACTGGGAGAAAATTATCCTGCAGTAGGTTGTCATTTCCTTCTGCAGTAGACTGGTTGCAAACCGAGGCTAGAAAAACAAATCTGTTTTGCTATTTATCTCATAGCTGGAGAGAGAAGGGACGGATTCATGTTTTTACCAAGAGCATTTTTCGCGCATGTGAATTCAACGAATTCATCTAGAAGTCGAGCTCAGGTCTCCGACACATAAATTTAAATTAAATCAAAGTTTTAACCCCATAGGGCTCATCAGAAGAATTACCATGAAAATATTTGTTGTGGGATCTCCCCTTTTGTATGTGATAATGGACTCGACTGAGTATGCATATACTCCTGCCACAGAGAGAACAGCAGAGATCCGTTAGAGTTATCGGAGAGTACCGGAACTGATATGTAAGTTACCGAGAGATACCGAAGTTACCCAGAGATTACTGCATCCTAAGTCTGAATAGCTGTGAGCTCCACTCAGCGAGAATAATCTACACAGATACACTATTTCCACGATTTCAATTCAAGACTTGTATATATTTATTTCTTACTAATTGTATTCCTGGATTTGCTGACCTGCTTTCAAGTTTGTATATTACGTTCAATATAACGTACATTTCTATTTCCATATCTGTCTTTGTTGTTCATTATTTTGTGCGGTTCCTCATCCAACGACTTCACTTCAAGACTTGTATATATTTATTTCTTACCAATAGTATTCCTGGATTTACTAACCTGTGTTCAAATTTGTATATTACGTTCAATATAACCTACTTTTCTATCTCTATGTCTGTTTTTGTTGTTCATTATTTTGTGCAGTTCCTCACCCGGAATCGACAACACTTTCTTTCAGTGTTTCTTTCTTTGCTAGTTTCTTTTTTTTCTTTTTATTCTCCGTTCCTTCTTTTTTCTTCCTTTCTTTCTTTCTTTCTTTCTTTCTTTCTTTCTTTCTTTTTTTCTTTTTATTCTCCGTTCCTTCTTTTTTCTATATTTCTTTCTTCTGCTATTTTCTCGTGTTTTAATTTTCTTTCTGTTGTGGGATCTCCCCCTTTTTTATATGATAATGAACTCGACTGAGTGTACATATACTCCTGCCATAGAAAGAGTTGCAGTTTGTAGTGGAGAGTAATCGTAGAGATCCGTTAGTTATCATAAAGTTCCGACAAATACCGAAGTTACTCACAGATCAGACTAGCTCTGAACTACACTTAGTATATCCGGGTATATTATTCTAGCTATTTCCAATGACTTCACTTCAAGATATGTAGATATTTATTTCTTACAAATAGTATTCCTGGATTTACTAACCTGCGTTCAATTTTGTATATTACGTTCAATATAACCTACTTTTCTATCTCCATATCTGTTTTTGTTGTTCATTATTTTGTGCGGTTCCTCATCCAACGACTTCACTTCAAGACTTGTATATATATACATTTCTACTAATAGTATTCCTGGATTTACTAACCTGCGTTCAAGTTTGTATATTACTTTCAATATAAACTACTTTTCTATCTCCATATCTGTTTTTGTTGTTCATTATTTTGTGCGGTTCCTCTTCCAACGACTTCACTTCTTGACTTGTATATATATATATATTTCTACTTATAGTATTCCTGGATTTACTAACCTGCGTTCAAGTTTGTATATTACTTTCAATATAAACTACTTTTCTATCTCCATATCTGTTTTTGTTGTTCATTATTTTGTGCAGTTCCTCTTCCAACGACTTCACTTCTTGACTTGTATATATATATATATTTCTACTTATAGTATTCCTGGATTTACTAACCTGCGTTCAATTTTGTATATTACGTTCAATATAAACTACTTTTCTATCTCCATATCTGTTTTTGTTGTTCATTATTTTGTGCGGGTCCTCATCCAACGACTTCACTTCAAGACTTGTATTTATATATTTCTACTAATAGTATTCCTGGATTTAGTAACATGTGTTCAAGTTTGTATATTACGTTCAATATAACCTACTTTTCTATTTCCATATCTGTTTTATTGTTCATTATTTTGTTCACCCGGAATCCATAACAGTATTTAGAGAAAAGGCGGTAACAATGTTACTGAAACCGACATGTCAGTTCCGGACGAATAATAGTGCAGATCTTTCTATAGATTTTATTCAGGAGTACTAGAAAAATAACCTCAGCACTAGATCATAGGTGAGAGCAATATTCTAAGCAGGGATTAATGTTAAACTTATATATATGTAAGATGTAAACTGGACAAAAGACAGTTTTGTATGACAGTGAACCAAATTTCTTGGCAAAGGAATAGCTATAGATTAAATATGTCCTTCCCGAGAACGTTAGCCAGAGAAGGCTCAGCGAGTCATTCTGCTGAGTGTCAGTATCAGATATATTGATGGAAGGCAGAAAGGAATATTTCAGATGATTGATATATGACGCGGTCAGTCCGGCCGTGCCTAACCCGGTCACTGAAACCAGTTATGATTAGGTCTGGAACATGAGCCAGGGTTTATGCTACCAATACGGCACCAATTATGACGACGCTCTCGGGTCGCTAGTCGTGATGGTCGCGTCACAGTAGCTGGTCTTCGAGTCTTCTCTTACAACGGTGTTCCTCCCTGCCCACATTGTGAATTTTGATCTCAAGGAAGACACGTTGAAAACCAGGTAGCCGTGTCTCTGCCACTTCAAACCAGACCGGACACACGTGCACACTTATGTTAATAAAAAAAGAGTGGCTACGGGGTTTTGAGTGCAGTTAATTCAGGAAGCATTCACATTAAAAAACCTTCTTTTACCCCAGTTAACAAGAGACTAGGCATATCAGCTGCGATTTTGACAAACTGATGTGCGTTGTGGTACAGTGGATATCGGCTCGGAACGAGAAGCCGGGGAGCCGAGTTCGAATTCCAGTTGAATCTATTGTATTCACTTACGCGCAAATACCCTTGGGAAAGGTATTAATCCGTCTATTCCTTCCAGTTATGGGTTAAATAGCAGGACAGATTGGGTTCTATAGCCTTGGTCGGCAACCAGTCTACCGCAGAAAAGCAATGGCAACCTACTGCGGGATAATCTTCTGCCCAGTCAGTCATGTCTCTTTCGAGACATGATCGCCCAAGCGTGTATAACGTATGGCACTTAACTGACTGACTGATCCGACTTAATATCAAGACGGAATAAATGTCTGTTCGATCAGCTTAGATACCAATTTGAGAGCTGATATCATCTGGAAGATCATCAATGAATATTATAAACAAACTAGGAACAAAATGTTTTGCAACGTGAATGCTTAAACAATTCTGCACTGATTAAGGCCCCTACGCGTTTCCCTCTAAAAAATAAAACCCAAATTGAGCCAATAGTTACAAAGGTTAATGATTTAGCCGTGTTTTTAAAAACTGGAACACTATGTGAGAGCTTCCATCTGACAAGAATGGAAGACTTACTAACATGACGGATTAAATGTCTGTTCGATCAGCTTAGATACCAATTTGAGAGCTGATACTATCTGCAAGGTCATCGATCAATATTAAAAAGCAAACTAAGACTAAAATAGAAAACAGGGGACAACCGCATTATTACGATTGTTCCAAAATATGTTTTTCACAATTTTTTTTTTTTAATCATTTCACCCCGAGCAAGGCGGAAACGCCACTGATGTGCAGGGGGTTACATAAATGTAAAAAGATTAATTAGAAAAGAGTGAGGAGTATAAACTAGTTAGAAAGGAACAATAGAAAGCTGAGAAAGCAGGTGCGATGACAGATACATAGGTGGAGAGAAAGGGAAGGTTATACAGGGGAGGGGAGAGAGCTAGAGGCCAGTGGTTAGTAGATGAGTATTGACTTTGCATTTAAATTTCTGGAGGTTGTAGCCGTCAGGAAAACAAGAATACGGGAGTGAGTTCCACATGCGGGAAGTGCGAGAGAGGAAGCTGCAGGAGTAGAATTGTCGTCTGCGTTTGGATAACCTGACTGTGAATGGGTGGGACCCAGTTGCCAGTCTGGTTGCACGAGTAAACACCTGTTGAGGAGGCATCAGTGACTTAAGCTCGTCCGAGCAGAAGCCATGAAAGTATTTATAGAACAGACAAAGGGAGGCCACATTTCGACGATGGGGAAGTGGCTGCAGTCGAGTCGCCAGATCAGTACCTATCACATTACAGACTCTCCTTTGGAGCTTGTCAAGAACACTGAGGAGAACGGCAGGGGCACCTGACCATAAATGGCAGCAGTACTCCATGCACGGACGGATGGTTGACTTGTATATATGCAGGATGGATTCAGGTGGAAAAAACATCCTGGATCGACATAGTGACCCAATCTTCTTAGCAGTAAATTTTGCTATGGATTCAATATAGTGGTTCCATTTGAGGTCTGAGGACAGGGTAAGTCTGAGGAGGCGTATAGAAAAGACGGGATTATGTAAAAAGAATTGTCTGGAGACAACTTAACTTTTCATACTGTGGAAAACATTGTATGCTAAACCATCTCAAAATCTTTCGAGATGCTCACAAATACTCTCTAGAGCTTGATAGTCACTTGCCAAAATTATCGTCATTTGACCCGGGAAAACGAAAACCGCACTGCTTGTCGGAAAAATATTTTTGCAATGTGAATGCTTAACCAATTCTGCATTGATTAAGGGCCATACGCGTTTCGTTCTAAAAATTAAAAACCTAATGAGCCGATAGTTACAAGGGTTAAAGTTTTAACCGAGTTCTTAAAAACTGGAACACCATGCGAAGGCTTCCAACTGAAAAGAATTCAAGAAGCGATGAGGCTTTTATCAAGATAAAAATGTGTTTTTCTCTGATACAAGTTCTATTTATTTGGTGAGAGGAGAAGTGTTTTTCACAAGTGAATACAACAAACTCAACTGCAATTTGAGCTCTGCATTCTAATTTCTTAATCAGATTCGTTAATCATCACCTAGCCCTCACAGCCACTGACCGATGCGAAGAAACAATCGAAAAACAAAATTCTATTTTTCCATTCGACCACCCTCGTTGTCGATGCACTTAATTATGTAGTAACTGATAATCATGTAACTAGACCATTATACAATGAAAAAAAATTCATTAGAATTTAACAATTAATTTTCTGTCAGGCGACGGACAAATTAGGTAACGTCTGAGTTATCCGTTATTAAAATAATAATTCATTTCAATATTAGTGTATTTGTCGCAATCGTTTACTTTCAATTTACTCTTGAAAATTATATCCGTAACCTAAAAAACAAAAATAAAAAAAAACTCATATTTTTCAATTAAGAAAACATTTCAAATATTACTGTGGAAAATATTTCAAGAAAAACAATTGTTTCCTCAAATTAGATATTGTCTTCATTTTATCCTCTGATACGCTGGCAAAAAACGTGATCCTCACCAGATGAGTTTATCGCTGTAGTTGTCATGATGAAATTTAATTTAGTTGAAAAATGAAGACCTTTAAATAGAAAGAGAAGAATGGGTTAGATATTAGTTTTACTTCTGTATTTGTTTGTTTCAAGGTGTGTAAAGGTCATACTAAAGACAATGAAATAACTACATTCAAGTATTTTTTCATATGACTCATCAATAAAACATACTTTATCTATTCAGCACGAGCATGATGTCTTTTGGAGTCTTGAAGAAAAATAACAAAAATAAAACTGTCCTCAATTTTGTCTCAATTAAAAGTAAATTGCTCAGGTTATAAAGATCAAATACACAAGCACAGATAAAAAAAAAAGGGAATAAAAATGAGTGATAAAGAAAAAAAGAAAAAAGTGTTATTAAGAAAGAAGGAAGAATTTATAATGTTTCAGTTTTTTGACATACTCACTCTTTTTTCTCTCTTGTATATTTTGGATAAAATGTGTTATGGTCAATAAAGTTCCCCGCCGACTGAATTAATCTAAACTTATTTATAAATGGAACTTTGTCTCTGTGTGTGTATCCATTACCTATAGACTCCGAAATGGCTGAACTGATTTTCTTGAAAATTTACACAATTGTACTATAATCGTCTGCGAGTGTTCTTAGCTAGGTTTTGTGTCGAGGTACCCCCGATATATATCGAAAATCGATAATCGAAAAATCGGGTTATAGTGGTCCGATTTTAATCAAATTCGATACACTCATAGACAACGATATAAGAAACGATATTCAGAAGTTTCAAGATTGCAGTTCTTACAATAGTGCAAAATATCGATAATATATATATAAAAGTTTTCATTACACCCAAGCAACGCCGGGCTGTACTGCTAGTAAGAACTAAAAAAAAGTGAAAAAGTTTCACTCAACTCGGTTAATATTCTGATGGTAGCAGATTACGTCTCTGGTAAGATTGACTGACTACTTTCTGAACGTTTAATTTTCAAAAATTTAATTTTTTCTTGCATATAGCTTGGAATAAATTTTAAAATATAGTTGTGTCAGTTAAGATTTTAGTTTGCTCTTTTAATCTTCCTGTCAGCAAAGGATGATTGTATATTTTTTAAAATTTTCATTTTAATTTCTAAGGGAAGGTTTATTAAAATTCTCTTGTAGTGATTATTAAAATATTTTCTGACTTTAGTTAAAACTTGATATATATTTTTTTATAATTGGAGTAGATAGACCCTACTATCATCCGGTTCAAATATTTTCCTATTTATTTAACAGGAGTAGAGGCTCATTCCTTGTTTCCTGTTTAGGGAGTGGTTCCTTTTTTTTTCTCGTCTCGTAAGGTTTTAATAATATTGTTGTTGCCAGCTTTTTTTAAAGAAAAAAAAAAAGAAAAAAGTGTTATAAAGAAATAAGAAAGAATTTAGAATGAGCATTTTTGTTTAAAGTCTTCGAGTTAAAACGAGGTTTCTCTAAATGATCTATATTTACTAACTGAAACGTTTAATCAGAAACGCATGTTCAAATACACCATATCTAAACTTATTTATAAATGGAATTTGTCTGTGTGTGTGTATGGGTCTGTGTGTGCGTGTGTCCGTTACCTATAGACCCCGAAATGGCTGAACCGTTTTTATTGAAAATTTACACAATTGTACTATAATCGTCTGCGAGTGTTCTTAGATAAGTTTTGTGTCGAGGTACCCCCGATATATATCGAAAATCGATAATCGAAAAAATCGGGTTATAGAAGGAGTGTTCCGATTTTAATCAAAACTGATACACTCATAGACAATGACATAAGAAACGGTATTCAGAACTTTCAACGTTGCAGTTCTTACAATAGTGCAGAAAATTTGATATCGATACCAGGAAATCAAAATCTGACTTACATCCATTCATTTTTCTTTCAGTCTACAGTTTCGCTTTAACTGGAAACAACTATTGCTTTTTCGTCTTTCGTGCCAACGTCTAAAGTGTCTGGGTTCCAGGACCATGGATTAGTTTTAAAGCTTTCATTACACCCGAGCAACGTTGGGCTATACTGCTAGTACACTAAAGATCAAAAAGCTATAAACCAACAGACTATAAAATAATTTTACGGAAAATCCCGAAGATTAAGGAAATGTTTAACAACCGACATATTTAAATGATTTGTTTGAACATTATTTTTAATCGATACTCGTATTTGAGTAGATATTCTGTTTTTAATCATACAGTAAATTTATTTAATTATTTTTACTGGCCTGATTATTTATAAAATATTTATTATAAAATAATTCCTTAAGTAGCTCTCAGCCTTCGACAACGTGCATTCAGGTGAATAGAATTTATGGCCATTTTGAATAAGTTGTCAGCTTCATTTAAATATAAAAAAAGGTGAACTACAACCATTTTAATACTTAATGATGTCAAAAGTAGTCTAAGCGGAATTAACGAGTCCCAAGAGAAATATTAGCATAATTATATTGAAGAATGTGAAAATTTATTAACGACACTCATCATAGAAAAAACTCAAAGTTTTTCCATAGCAAACCTGTAATAATTATTTGTTTCATTGATATCTCAAAGTAATGAACCATTACTCTTTATATCCCGGCTAAGGGTAGTTTTCGGCTTTCTGACACACTCCTCTTCTTTTTCTTTTTTTCTTTCTCGTATATTTTGGATACAATGTGTTATGGTCAAAGAAACTAACCACGGACTGAATTAGTAACAACTGATCAAAAAGTTAAATAGAATTCACCATGAGGAATGTCAAAAGTAATATTAGCAAAAGTATATTGATGAATTAAAACTAAACCAGCTAAACAAACCATTAGTGTATATGGCGTGTTTTTTTCCGATTAAACGCTTTAGTTAGTAAATATAGATAATTTAGAGGAACCTCATTTTAATTGGATGTCTTTAAACAACAATGCTCATTCCAAATTCTTCCTTATTTCTTTATAACTCTTTTTTATTTTTTTCTTTAAAATATCTTGCAACAGCAATATTATGAAAAAACATATGAGTAAAAAAAAAAACAAAAAAAAAAACAGGAACCACTACCTAAACAGGAAACAAAAATCACTTAAACTTGTTAACATCTCTTTCTTGAACATCTGTGATATCCGTACCAACTTTTGTAGCGTTGAAAACTTTCTCCACGTATACTCACCTGACATCTCTGTTAAACTAACCTTGACCAAAAATTCTCTGATTTCTATATCTTTGGTTCCCTTCCCCTCTTTTGGAAGAACTTAAGTATCCATGTGATTGTAATTGGCGTTTATGTCAGTGAACATCTAGCTAGGGTGATTTCTCTTGTATCTGCAGATCATTCCTACATGTGTCTCCGTTTCTCTCTACAAAGCACGGTAAAGTATATCTTTCTTCTCTACCGCTCCCTTTCATTTCCTGACTGTACCATACATGAGAGCATCTCGAACATTATAAATGAAGATAATTTTTGAAATTTTCTTAACTTTTTTCTGTCAGCCAGCCTGCAACTTGGTGAGTTTAGCCAGTGTGATGTTATTTTTTGAATTATTTATTTACTCATTTATTTATTTTTATTTGTATTTTTTATTTAATTTTATTTTTTTTCGGTTTTTATTTTTTCTGCCTAATTTTTGTGTAAATTGTTCTTAATTATCAAATTTAGGTTTGGTATATTAGGGTTTTGGTTATATGTAGGAATTCTAAGACCGGCCATGTTTGTTTTTTTTATTTTATTGTTCTCTGTCCCTCCCTTGCTAACTGGACACATGGCTTTGAGGTGACCCCCCCCATCACACTACTGTCTGTAACTGCTTACTTAAGGTAACTTAAACTTTCCAGAACTGTATAGAAGAAACAAAATGAAGATAATTTTTGAAATTTTCTTAACTTTTTTCTGTCAGCCAGCCTGCAACTTGGTGAGTTTAGCCAGTGTGATGTTATTTTTTGAATTATTTATTTACTTATTTATTTATTTTTATTTGTATTTTTTATTTAATTTTATTTTTTTTCGGTTCTTATCTTTTCTGCCTAATTTTTGTGTAAATTGTTCTTAATTATCAAATTTAGGTTTGACTTATACTAAGTTAAAACTTAGTTAACTTCAGTCACACATTTATTCTTTTTTTTTTAATTGGAGTAGATAGTACATTCTATCGCCCGGTCTCACACTCCACCCCCTTCTTTTGGACAGGAGTAGAGGTGATCGCCTTGTTTCCTGTTTAGGAAGGGGTTCCCGGTTCATCTCTCTCTTTTTCGGTCTTTATGTCGGTTCGGCTGGAAGCTTTTTGCAGTTGGTGAGTATGGTGGCAATGTCTCTTCATTCTGAGGGTACCGGGTTGGCAGTTTCCTGGTTGCTGCTTCCGACTGCTAGTTAGGAGCCCGAACTCTTGCGTAGCGTCTCGAGAGGCTGCTCTGATCAACAGTTGAATAATATCGGGGTTCCTGTAGTGCCATTTCGCGCATGGACGGGCGTCCCTGCATGAATTTCCGATGGGCAACCCCGAGGCCACATTATGCTGCAGGCGGCGCCATTCACCATCCTTCACCTGCTGCAACTAACGACCATCTGACCCTACTCTAGACCTCTCTCTATCCACAACTATAACCAGCATGAAATTAAACAAACAAAATAGCAAGCCTAAACCAGCTAGTCGTAAATCGCCCAAACCTATCTGCGTTACCTTCACAAATATACGAGGTATTCGCAGTAACATTAATAGTGTAGAGTCTTTCCATCTAACTAACTCACCCGATATCTTAGCTATATGTGAGACTAACCTTGACCCTTCTATCCCCTCTTCAGAGCTGTTCGTTCCTGGTTACCTTCCTCTCTTCAGGAAGGACTCCAATGTCCATACGCATGGGCTGGGAGTATATGTCAGCGAACAACTCCCCCTAGCCAGGGTCACATCTCTTGAATCCCTTGATCATTCCTTCATGTACTTCCGTCTCTTACTTCTAAGCTCGGTTAGCTATCTCTTCTTCCTCTACCGCTCCCCCTCCTCCTCTGACTGTACGTTACTTGATTGCATCTCTACTAACATCGACAGGGCCATTTCTTCTCACCCATCTCCCCATATATTTGTGTTTGGCGATTTTAACGCCCACCACACCAATTGGCTTGAAAACTCAACAACCGACCTTGCTGGGATCAGCACCATGCACTTTTCAATAGCCCAAGCTCTAACGCAAGTGGTGGACTTCCCCACGCGTTTCTCTAAAAACCTAACGGAAGGGACTCTTTACTCGACCTTTGTTTTACCTCCATCCCAGACTCCTGCACTACCAGGCAACTCTGCCCCCTCGGAAACTCTGACCACGCCGTAGTCTCCGTAAACATATCAATCCGCACTAACTCTACCCAAGAAAACCAGACCAGCAGAATATCATACTGCTACCAAAGAGCCGACTGGGACTCGTTCAGGGACTTCCTCTGCGACGTCCCCTGGAACAACGTCTTTGATCTTCCTGTCGAAGACTGTGCCTCCGAAGTCTCCTCTTGGGTTAAGGCTGGCATCGATGCTTTTATCCCTGCCAGAAAATTCCAACTAAAACCAAATTCGTCCCCCTGGTTCTCACCCGCTTGCTCGGCCGCTATTGCCCACCGGAACCATTTCTTCCGGCTCTATCGAAGCTGCTCGTCGAACCAAAACAGGCGTCTTTTCACCTCAGCACGGAACAAGTGTAAAAAAGTACTGAACGAAGCCAAGAGGGCGTTTGCTACCAGAATTAGGCAACGCATAGCATCCTCTAAGTTTGGCTCCAAAGATTACCGGCGTCTCTGCAAAAGCGTGCTCAGCAGGAACAAGACTTCAATACCCCCACTAATCAATGAATTTGAAGTCCTCACCTCCCCAGCCGACAAGGCTGAATGCTTTGCCCGTAGATTCTCAACCAATTCGACACTGGACTCGTTAGGAATACCTACACCAGACTTCCCACCCAGAACTAAGGCTCAACTAAATAACGTCCACATTTCACCCTCGCTGGTCGCCAAGATAATTGCGCAACTTGACCCACACAAAGCGAGCGGCGGTGACGGAATCCCAGTCATAGTACTGAAGAAATGTGCCCCAGAACTCTCCTCTGTCCTCTCTAAACTCTATAACCTCTGCCTATCTGCTTCCTGCTTTCCTGCCTGTTGGAAGTCCTCCTGCGTAGTACCTATATTTAAGAATTCTGGCGAACCCTCAGACCCCGCCAATTACCGTCCTATTAGTCTCCTTCCAATCTTTGGCAAAGTTTTCGAAGCCATTATCAACGCCAAGGTGATTCAGCATCTTATGGCCAACGGGCTTCTCTCTGACAAACAGTATGGGTTTCGCTTCACCAGGTCTACTGCTGATATGCTAACGACCATTACCGAGTACATATACCAGGCACTCGACAAGAATGGTGAAGCCCGAACCGTTGCCTTGGATATCTCCAAAGCATTCGACAGGGTCTGGCATGCTGGCCTCGTGTGCAAACTGCGGAGCTATGGGAAAATTGGACATCTGTTTGACTTCATCCAGTCCTTCCTCTCTAACCGCACATTGAAGCTGGTATTAAATGGGCATGCCTCCCAAAACTACCAGACGAACGCGGGCGTCCCTCAAGGTTCTATCCTAGGTCCCACGCTCTTTGTGATCTACATTAATGATCTCCCCGACAACATTAGATCCCAAGTTGGCATGTATGCCGACGACACAACAATCTACTCCCGCATCGATCAGAAACCAGGTCTGGACGACAAAGTGAACCTCGCTGCCGTAATTGAAAGGGACCTCCAATCCGTAGTGACCTGGGGTAGGGAATGGTTGGTAAATTGCAATGCCTCCAAAACAAAGCTGTTATCAACTAACCACCATAGACAATCGCATCTACCTCCCATTAGCATGGTACAGGCTAGCCTCCCAGAGAGCAAAATACTACGCCTCCTTGGCCTTACACTCTCGGCGGACCTCAAATGGAATGACTATATTGAATCCATTGCCAAATCTGCTGCTATGAAAGTCGGCTCCCTGTGCAGGGCCCGGAAATTTTTCCCTCCTGAATCTATTCCGCACATATACAAATCTACCATCCGCCCGTGTATTGAATATTGCTGCCATATCTGGTCGGGTGCCCCTGCTGCTCTCCTTGGGCTTCTTGACAAAATACAAAGGAGGATCTGTAACGTGGTGGATACTGACTTGGCAGACCGGCTGCAGCCGCTCTCACACCGGCATGATGTGGCTTCCCTGTGCCTCTTCTACAAGTACTTTCATGGCTTCTGCTCCGATGAGCTTAGATCACTGGTGCCGCCTAAGCACGAATTTACACGAGATACTAGATTAGCAATTAGGTCCCACCCTTTTACAGTTAAACAAATAAGATGTAACCGTAAATTCTACTCCAACAGCTTCTTTTCTCGCGCTTCCCGCCTGTGGAACTCCCTTCCACAAGTCTGCTTTCCCGACAGTTACAATCTCCAGGTGTTTAAATGTAGGGTCAATTGATACCTCCTATCACACTAACTCCCAACTATTCTCACAACACTCTCATCTACCCAAATCCTTACCCGCTTATCACCCACCCTCTGTCATTTCCTATATTTAATCAGCCTTTCTCCACTCTACGTAACCCCCTGTACAGTAGTGGCAGTGACATGCCTTGCTCGGGGTGAAACGCTTATAAAAAAAAAATACCATTTCCTTGCATCTGTTCACTCATATATTCATGTTTGGAGATTTAATGCCCACCTTGACAAGTGTCTGGAAAACTTTGTTACAGACCTTGATGGTGTCTATACCATTAATTTTTCAATCACTCAGTGACTTACAGAAGTGGTGAGTTCCGTAGGCGTTTCTGTAATAACCTAATGGACCTAACAGATTGCAAGATCCCTGCTTCATTTCTATCTTTGACTCTTGCCATGTCATGCAGCTTTGCACTCTTAGCAAACTCTGATCCTACTGGGGTTCTCCTTCCACTTCCCCTCCCCCAGAAACCACCGACCAGCATAATATCTTACATCTAGCAAAGAACAGACTAGGAGTCGTTTCGAGATTTCTTGTATGACTTCCCTATGGAACAAATGTTTTAGTCTTCCCGTTGAAGACTGTGTATCCGAGGTTTCCTCTTGGGTGAATGCTGGCATTAATACTTTTATCCCAGCCAGGAAGTTACGACTTAAAACCCATTTGTCTCCCTGCTAACTGCTATTGCCCACAGGAATCACTTCTTTACCGGCATTATTGGAGCCACGCGTTTGACCATAATAGGCGCCTTTTGCCTCTGCTCGTAATAAGTGCAAGAGGATTCTAAAAAATGTTAAGCTGTTGTTTGCTGACAGAAAGAAGCAGCGTATAGCATTCCGCAAAGTCGGCTCCAAAGCATAATAGCGGCTCTGTAAAAATGTGTTAAACAATAATATTTCTATTCCCCCTTTGATAAAAAAATTTAAGGTCCTCACATCTGGAGAGGACATGGTCGAGTGCTTTGCTCGCAGATTCTTCATTAACTCAAGATTTGATTACTTAGCGACGTGTGGTATGAGTTTCGATCCGGCTGATCCACTGCTGATGACCTAATTACTATCACACACAGACTTAATAAGTTTCTTGACGACACACACTGCAAGAACCATACCATTAGTTACGTTGAAGGCCTACAAAAAGGTGTGGCACATAGTTTTGCGACACAAGCACTTCAGCTATTTTAACTGGGAGTGTTTTCTCAATTAAAAAGTCGTCCCAAACATGTAGATTGTTAAAGGTATTGTTATTACTAGTCAGTTCTTTGATGCCCTAGAGTCAACAAAGACGTCCACCAGGGATCACATTTCAGACCATCTAACTTTCTGACTCTTTTAATTTTTTTTTAATCATTTTACCCTAAGCAAGGCAGAACTGCCACTGGTGCTCAGGGGGGTTTGTATAAGAGGTGAGTTAATAACGAGGGACAAATATCAGGGAACGGATGTGAGTCAAGATGATAATAGATGGCAACTGACTTTGCATTTAAATTCTTGGAAATTGTAGTTTTCAGGGAACCAAGTATACGGAAGGGAATTCCACAGGCGGGAAGTTCGAGCAAAGAAGCTGTTAGAGTAGAAATATCGGATACATTTGATTGGATTCACTGTAAAAGGGAGAGACCTATTTACTAGTCTAGCAAATCGAGTAAATATATGCAGAGGGGTCACCGAGAAGCTAAGCTCGTCAGAGCAGAAGCCGTGAAAGTATTTGTAGAAGAGACAAAGGGAAGCCACATTATGTCGGTGAGAAAGTGACTGGAGTTGAGCTACGAGGTAGGGTTTCGTTAAGAAGCCCGAGATGAATAGCAGGGGTACCCGACCAGATGTGACAACAGTATTCAATGCAGGGTCAGATGGTAGATTTATATATGTGTAAGATTTACACGAGAAAACTTCGTAGCTTTGCAAAGGAAGCCAACATTCTGAGCAGCAGATTTATCACTGGATTAAAAAATGATCTTCCTAAGAATATATTCCGATCATTTGCAAATACCTATGCCAATGACAGACGATATAAGGGAGTAACTCTAAAGTTATTAACGATCAGAGATTGGCAGCTGACCACTTTTCAGATCTAACACTAAATGCAAAGTGGGGGAAATGGCTATTTACATTTAATGCTTCGGAAGCAAAATTGGTTACACTCCATCTATCCAGAAGAGAAATACGTTGAAAAACATTTAGATTTCTTCATAATCCCAAAACTTTTTAATCCATAACTGAAGACAACGAGCATACAATGTCTAAAAACCCTAAAAACCAGAATCCGCCGATAGTACTTGTAAAATCCACACAAAATTCGTAATCATACATCTAACGCACTCTCTACAAAATTTGAAATACTTGTTCCATCGATACATCTGAAATGAATCCATCATTAATACAACTGTTTCATTCTTTTATCTGTAACGATATGAATGAATTAACTATTTTATTGATACATCTCAAAAGAGTGAAGCAATTGTTTCACCAGTATGTCTGTAAAGAATTTAAGAGATAAATAATTGTTTGTCGGGTGGAAAATATAGAACAAACAAAAGGAGAGCAATTTTGTTTTGGAGGTATTAAAATTCAGATGTCATTTCCGGCACCAGTTAACCACTGATTGAAGGTCCATTTCAAGAGCAGCAGCCATTTTTTTTCAGCCTTGGCAAATTTCATATTGAGACCCTAGTAAATGGTGGTATGATCTGAATATATGGTTGTATCATTGATGAAGATCCGAAATAGCGAAAGATCAAGGATGCTTTGAGGCCTGCGTTTGTGTGAAACGATCCGGATCTTTTCACGATTTGATAGGCACGATTTGATTAAATCTCACTTTTCTTTTCTTTTTTATTTTATTTTTTCAATTGGAGTAGATAGACTGAACTATCGCCCGGTTCATATTCCACCCACGTCTATTGAACAGTTGTAGAGGCTCATGCCTTGTTCCCTGTTCAGGATGTGGTTTCCGGCTTTCTCTTTTCCAATCTTTTCACTTTTCTTTTCTTTTTTCTTTTTTTTTTCAATTGGAGTAGATAGACTGAACTATCGCCCGGTTCACACTCCACCTACGTCTATTGAACAGGTGTAGAGGCTCATCCCTTGTTCCCTGTTTAGGATGTGGTTTCCGGCTTTCTCTTTTCCAATCTTTTCACTTTTCTTTTTTCTTTTTTTTTTTCAGTTGGAGTAGATAGACTGAACTATCGCCCGGTTCACACTCCACCTACGTCTATTGAACAGGTGTAGAGGCTCATCCCTCGTTCCCTGTTTAGGATGTGGTTTCCGGCTTTCTCTTTTCCAATCTTTTCACTTTTCTTTTTTCTTTTTTTTTTCAGTTGGAGTAGATAGACTGAACTATCGCCCGGTTCACACTCTACCCACGTCTATTGAACAGGTGTAGAGGCTCATGCCTTGTTCCTTGTTTAGGATGTGGTTTCCGGCTTTCTCTTTTCCGATCTATTCACTCTTACGTAGCCCCCTGCACACCAATGGCCTTAACGCCTTGCTTGGGGTGATGTGATTAAAAAAAACAGTCGTCATCTAATCGTTTAGATTTGGAGCTTGTGGAGTTGGCTAGCATGCTAAACCCCGTCGATATATCTAAAGCCACAGCTCGATCTTTACCATTATTATCAAGAGCCTGGTATATATATTTAATGTTAGTCAGCGGTAGACCTGAAGAAGCAAAGTCCTATTGTTTGTCATGGTGCCGCTTCCACAAGAACTTACTCGGGCAACCAGACTGGCATCAAGGTCCCACACTTTTACAAGTAGATCAACCAAATGCGGGCGACAATTCTACTGCATCAGTTTCTTTTAACGCACTTCTCGCATGTGGAACTCTCTTCTCTATATAATGCTTTCTATAACCCCCAAGAATTTAAATGCAAAATCAATTCCCATCCCTTATCTACTTAACTTTAGCCCTTTCTACATTACCTCGTGTATCTTGTTCTTTTTTTTCTTTCTACTTTCGTAACTGTCTTCACTCCTGTGTTCACATACTTCTCTTGCCTCTTCTCTTTTTCTCGTTGTAACTGGTTTGTCTTTGTCTTCACTCTTTTTTCTGTCTAAAACCTTAAATCTCTTATGTAGCGACATCATCAGTGGCGACACCGCCTTGCATCGGGTGAAATGATTAAAAAACAGTCGTAAGTGTTAAGATGATTAACACCTTCAGAATTGATTTGAGCGTCGAATACTTTGCTGAAAAGCGGCAAGAGGCTAGTAGGGCAATAGTTAGAGAAGTCAGAGTTTTCATCAAAGTTCTTAAAAGAATAAACAACGAATGAGGACTTCCAACAAGTAAGAAGGCAAGAAACAATAGTTGTAAAGGAGGGAAAGGAATAGAGCCACCTGAGCGTCACACTTCTTTAGGAGGGTGGCTGGGATTCTATCATCTCCGCTTGTATTAAGAGAGTCCAATTTAAAACATCCAAGACCCGGGATGGGCTTATGGACTGTTGTGTGGTTCTCAATTTTCATAAGGATGGACTCGTCCAGAGTATACTTATACTACTGCAATAGAAGTGAGACTAGAGAAGACCGCGTTTTCTCACGGTAATACTCGTGACACTGTCAAACTCTCTGCCTTCGGGCGGAGAGTATTAACCCAGTCGTGGCTCCGCCTCAGAGTAGAGTCACGACTCGGCAAAATTAAACAGATATTTTTGGCTATATGGCCCGGAAGACCCACGTTAAAAAAGACCTTGTGTCATATTTTACCTTAGTGTGTGTGGGGGGGGTAGATAAATACCGATTGCCGCGTATTCACGCGGTAATTCCTTTGACACTGTCAGCTCTCTGCCTTCGGGCGGAGAGTATTAACACAGTCGTGGCTTCACCGAAGAGTAGAGTCACGACTCGGCAAAATTAGACAGATATTTTTCGCTGGGCTATATATATGCCCCGGAAATCTCACGTTAAAGAGGCCTTCTACCAGATTTTGTCCTGGTCGGGGGTGGGGTGTAAATAAATACCGATTACTGCGTTTTCACAGAGAGTCCAGAGAGAGATTAGCAGTCAGTACAGAGTAGTCCATAGTAGCTCTATGCTCCACTCATCGAGACAATTATTACGCCTTACCAGTCAGCTTCCGACACGCACATACTCAATATACTACGGCTTCACTTCTAGAGAATTGTACATATACTTTTTACTAACACGCATTCTTGGACTACTAATCTTCATTAAAGTCTGTATCATTACGTTAATACAATTATTTTCTATCTTGATTACTGGTCGTTGTTCATTTATTTCTGCTGCTCCCATTCCCGGGATCCACAACACTGACCCAGCTGAGCCTCTGTTCTAGGCGGTACATCACGTTTGGTTACACCGGAAGAGTCGAGTTTTGAGCTGGAAAAGAATTTACGAACAAACCGTGCACCCTTTTTTGCTGTAGATGTGCTGACCTCGAATTGATTCAATAGAGGAGGGAAAGACGGTTTGCTGTTGTTTGACACGCTCTTGAAAAGCCACTAGTAATTTCTAGAATCGGACTCGAGATATGCAATACGTTGTTTCGTTCTGTCCACAAGCAATAATTTTGCACCATTTAGGACTCGCTTGCGTTCATTACGAGCAGAAATGAAGAGGCTTCTACTTTAATCAGACGTCTCTCTCTAGCACAGACGGAAGAAGTGAATCTTATGTGCAATAGCAGCCGAGCCTGCAGGGAAAAACTAAACAGATGAAAAATTTAACTTGAAAATTTATGCTGGGATGAAAGCATCGATGCCGGTTGTCTCCCAGGAGCAGACCACAGATGCCAGATTTTGAGCAGGGGGACTAAAAACTTTGTTCTAAGTTACATCAGGATGGAAATCACGGAACGTGTCCCAATGTGCATGTTGATAACAGAAAGATATTCTGTTGGTAGAAAATTCCTGGATGAAATGAAAACAGAAAGGCATGTTTACAGGGAACACCACACGATCAGAGTTGCCAAGAAAGCAAAACTGCATTACATGGTATGAGTCAGAGACAGAAATAAAGATCTAGACGTGAATCGTGTCCTTCAGGGTTACTGAGTCGAATAATTGCATGAAAACATTGAGTGATCGAGCATCTTCAGTGATAGAGTGTTTAAGCCACTTGGCATAATGACAATTACATTCACCGAACACAAATATATTTGTAAATAGATGTAAGAAAATGGCTAAGTTTATATCATCAGAAATGCTACCTAGCACCTAAAAGACATGAGAAGAATTGAAGCGGTCGAGAAAGATGATATAGCTGACTGAATTTAATAGAGAAAGAGGGTGTCACATCTAAGAATAATCTGACGAATCAAGAGAGAGCTCCCTAACCAGTGGGAGATGGTCGTGGGTAATAGAGTTATTCATAAAGACAGGGAAGTAACCAGGAACCAAGAAATCAGAGGAGGAGACTGTAGACGTATATATATATATCAATCAAGATGAAAAGAACCAATAGGTTTAGAATCCAGTGTTCTCCGGTATTTACTTTTTTAAAAAAGTGTCAATACGACATGAATTATTGAGCATAATATGTAATGTTTTGTGCATTCAAATGCAAATAATTTTCACCAAAGTAAGTTGGACATTACCTGATGACGAGATAAAAGCTTTATATCTCGTAACATAGAAATTTAGGTGTCGCAATGTAATTTACATTATCTTAAGTATAAACAAATCTAATGATATATATATATATATATATATATATATATATATATATATATATAACAGCCATCTGAGGCCAATTCGGTCGTGTTTCAATCCTAGGTAAACAGCAATCGGCTGTCTAACGCTACTGATGAGCTGTGAGGCAGCGAAACAGATCTGTCTGCGAATGACTATTTACGCTCTCACACCCTGATTGAGCACTCTGGAAGAATGGTAGACTTTGAAAAACAGTAGCTACTCTGGCATCGACACATCGTTCATTCAGTAATGAATTAGAACACTCTCAGCTATTGGGCGTGTATAATGATAATATACACGCTAAAAAATTTGCCTCTTTCTACCGAGCGCATGTAGCTCAGTGGTAGAATCACCGACTGACGCCAGTTCGGTCCGGTTTCAATCCTGGGTAAAAAGCAATCGTTTTTCTAACCGTACTGATGAACTGTGATACAGCGAAACAGATCTGTCTGCGGAACACTATATATATATATATATATATATATATATATGTGTGTGTGTGTGTGTGTGTGTGTATAAAATGATGTATTGCATACTATTTCTTTAGTATTTATTTCCACGTGAATAATTGTAAATGAAAATAAAATGGTTCTTTGGTTAATACTGCACAATAATGTGTGCATCAAATGAATTTATAAATATTTAATAATTACCTATATTGCAGTTTCATCAATGAAAGAATGAAGAAAATTTAGCGTCATTCGGATGAGTTCATCTTTGCTTTCTTGCCTTGTAGTATTTTGCAATGTAAAAATAAAAATCCATTCTGATTTCATTTGGCAATAAATACTAAAAGTATGAAATATATCATTTCTTTAAAAACGAACTGAGGTGGCCTCATAATTATGACCGGTAGTGTGTGTATAGATAGATAGATAGATAGATAGATAGATAGATAGATAGATAGATAGATAGATAGATGAAATTAAAACTATACTCGTGTCGAAAAACCTTCCACGAATCTACGAAGAAGGGAAAAACGGTTTTAAAAAAGAAAGAGCTCAGTACATGAACATCAGGTAGCCACTCCCCCCAAAAAAACCCCGATACGAGTAATCAACTAAAAAAACGCTCAATACTTAGAGCGGAATAAGTAAAGAATACCTAGTGAGCCAGATAGACCTACCTAGGTTTCACCTAAACGGATCATCAGGGAAAGCCAGCTTTCCCTGACGATACGTTTCAGTGAAACCTAGGTGGATTTAGATAGATAGATAGATAAAGGAAAACCTCAATGCCTAATCTAGGCTTCACCGAAACGGATCGTCAGGGAAAACTGGCTTTCCCTGACGATACGTTTCAGTGAAACCTAGGTAGGTTTGTCTGGCTCACTAGGTATTTTTTTACTTAGATAGATAGATAGATAGATAGATAGATAGATAGATAGATAGATAGATAGATAAAGGAAAAACTCAATGCCTAATCTAAGGCAATTATAAACTATTATTTATTTCGACGGGTATATTTCTTGCAAATCAAAATCTATTTACGGCAACTGAAATGCGTATGCACAGAAATATACTAAGAATACTTTGAATGAACAATTAAATTACCAAGTAAGTTTAACGAAGTTTGAAACTAAAAAAAAAAACAAAAAAAACAAACTTAAACGTAGAATCTGAAGAAAGCCGTTAAAATATCTCGGACCCATAATGAGGAAAAACAGTGAGAAAATTCGAAACACACGGGTGATTGAAGTCAAAAGGCGCAAAAATCGGATATTTTCCCCTGACGATCTGATGAAAAGGGAAGCCAGAACAAGGAATAGGAGAGGTAGTAAAACGATGTACCCACAAAGAAGCGAAAATAGTAGAGAGTTATCATCACCAAAGTTTTGAAAGGACACGACGCTTAGATGAGCTATGCGTCCCAGAATGTCTAGACTATTTAGAAAATTCTTTATTTTCCTTTCGTCAGAAGAAATAGTCTTAATTAACCTGAACTTATTTTCTTTCCGGTTATAAAAGAAATTAAAAATTATTTCTTATTAATCTAACAGGATGTTGAAAATCGCTTTAAGAACCAATAAGCTATAAGCATTTTAAAATAATATAATCACAAATGTTATTACTAGATGAATTATCGTCTAATTAAAGATGAAACGAATGCAAATATAAAACATTTAATTAGCCTTTGGCTAGCTTTTTTTTCATCTCAGAAGCGATGCGATATGTTGAACTCTAACTGAACGTGGAAGGTAATAGAACTAAATTTTTTTTTTTTTTTTTTTTTTTTAATCACATCACCCCAAGCAAGGCGGTAAGGCCACTGGTGTGCAGGGGGCTACGTAAGAGTTAATAGATTGGAAAAGAGAAAACCGGAAACCACATCCTAAACAGGGAACAAGGGATGAGCCTCTACACCTGTTCAATAGATGTGGGTGGAGTGTGAACCGGAGATATGTACAAATTACCAAATGATAAAAAATCAATAAACAAACAAACAATGTGATCGGTTGAAGCTACACATTTCTTTATTAATTTGTTTATTTTTGTTAGGTTTTATTAATCTTTTTAAGGTAATTTAAACCAGAAATACTTTTATATTGTAATATTTTGGAAATAATAATGGTTTACTGATATGAGTTTGACTATTTAAAAGATTAAATGAAACAACTACCGTATTTTTCGGCTTTTTTTTAATATCCTGAAAAATACTTGTGTTTCTTCCAAGACAAATGTATCAGTTACCACTATGGTTGCCATCATGACATGGATGCTAGTGAGGTTCATGTATTGTAGATGACTGACAGCAACGAAGACTCTGCAAATGATAGTTTAGTGCTTTTACGCGAATCCAGCAGAGACGGGTTTTTGGGATTTAAGGATGAATAACATTTCTCTGGTTGTTTTTTTATTTTTACATACCATATTTTAAAATTTTTAATCCATTTTTTGAAAATAAAACCATCCTTCGACAATCAAAATTGAATAGTACAGTACTGTGCAAAAGTATAATGACAAGAATTATTATATCTTACATGAGTCAGTCAGTTAAGTGCCATACGTGATTTACGCTTTTGGGCAATCATGTCTTGAAAGAGACATGACTGACTGGGTAGAAGATTATCCCGCAGTGGGTTGTCATTGCTTTCTGCGGTAGACTGTTTGCCAGCCAAGGCTATAAAACCTAATCTGTCCTGCCATTTAACTCATAGCTTGAGTGATACGAGATAGATTATATTACATTATTATAGTAAGTATAATTAGTAGGGGGTCAGTTTATTACTTCATAACAATATAAAACAGATAGCCCACTTTATGGCCAGTAGGATTTAATTATGTTTCTAACGATTATATTCAGTCAGTTAATTGCCATATGTGATACACGCTTTGGGCGATCATGTCTCAAAAGACACATGACTGACTGGGCAGAAGATTATCCCGCAGTAGGGTGCCATTGCTTTCTGCGGTAGACTGGTTGCCAGCCAAGGCTATAGAACCCAATCTGTCCTATTATTTAACCCATAACTTGAGGAAAGAGACGGATTAATACCTTTCCCAAGGGTATTTGTGCGTTAATGAATACAGGGAATGCAACTGGAATTTGAACTCAGCTCCCCAATTTCTTGTTCCGAGTCGATATCCACTGCACCACAACGCACATCCACCTAATATGAGGCTCCAAAATAAAGCTCAAAATCACCCTTGTCCTAACAATTTTGCACATTACCTGTAGTGTGCAAAAGTATTAGGACAGGGCTGATTAAAAAAAAACTCACTGAATTCAAATACAGAGTAAAAAGCCAAGTAAATTGCTAATAAATATTGATTATTGAAAACTGTTTTCTATTAAATATATATTGATTATTTTTAAACTATTTTCTATTAAATAATTTATTTTGAAACGACTCGATTGTGCAATTATGGGTTATTTTGGATAAAATGTGATAAATGTTACTTCGCAAGATACACTTTGGGAACAAATACAAGCTGTTTGGCTTGGCAGGAGATACCATTATATACATTGAAGAAGCTTGAGATATCAATTCCTGACAGAATGAAGGCTGTGATCAAACCAAAACCCTATTATACTAAATATTAAATTTATTTTGTAACAATATTTTTTATTGTTAAAGGTTTTTTTGAGTGAATCAAATAAAACCACTCTAATCAAATTGTTTATTTTCTGTCATTATGCCTCATAAAAGATAAAATAGTTCTTGTTCTAATACTTTTGCACAGTACTGTATATATACTAGGTGCGATTGGTAAATTGTCGCAATTGTTTTGACGCCTCATAAAAGATAGAATAGTTCTTGTCCTAATACTTTTGCACAGTACTGTATATTGACTAACCACCAACTGGTAAGTCAGTGCCATAAAAATATAATTGGACGAAGGATTAATGTAAACAATTCGTGGCACCAGTCCGTGAGAAACGCATGGTGAATTTGTTCTTGTGTCAGAAAGAACGTTTTGTTTTTCTCAGAAATTCATTACTACTATTATTGTGCATCTTTCAAGACACGACTTCTCATAAGCCGGCGAAAGAGGTATTTCTTTTAAAGACATCCTAGATATGGGGGTGGAAATAAAAGAGTAAAAACATGTCTGACTAACATTTAAATATAATGTTTTCGTCTTAAATCGCTTCCTTCTTCAATAATATGGAACATCTTTGTTACCTGCTCGTGTTGCAGAGTCACAGTCTTGCGATAATGAAAGTATTAAAGATATTTCAATGCACCCCTAAAAGCGAGAGAAAAATAATTTAAGACTTACATCCAAATTCTGCAAAATTCAGCCCACAACTCGTCCTTTTTCGCGAATTTGATAAAAAGTTAATTCTGTCATTTTTCACAAACGCCACGCAAATGAAATAAAAATTACACTTGCATACTGGGGGGGGGGTATTTTCAAGCAGGTCAACAACTATTTATTTTAAACTCGTCATAGAGACGGGTGATTTTACAGATATATCTTCCACTATTTAACCCATCTCAGATGGGGATCAAGCGGTGGATTCATACATTTCCGAAGGATGTCCACACCACTTCAAATAACATTTTAGGTAAGAAAACCCTCTCAATACTAAAATGAGCGATAACATCTACTGAACTTGAAAAATTTGGTTGCTAGTAACTTTTAGGTCCCGTTAGGAAAGAATTTATTATTGAGAAAACTCTACCAGTGATTCCATAGCTCGATAGCATGTGTAACAATCCTTTCCGCCACACCTTGTCAAAGGCCTTTCAAATATTGATGGTCTTATTGTCTAATGCCCTAATAATTATGTGACGGTAATCGCAATAAGGGATTGAGCAGTGGATCGGGCCGATCGAAACCCCTACTGCTTTTCACTCAAAAGCCTGTTTCTCTTTAGGTTGACAACAGCCTTCGACTTGATTATGTCTCCCCAAATAATGCTAATGACAATGAAAAGACTGATGAAACTATACTTAGAAAAGCATGAGCAGTAACACGAATTCTTGAAAACCTGGTAAACTCTTGACGCCTTCCACAAATTTTGGAAGGATTTCTCTTTCTAGTGATTAAGTAATTTTCTATATGGTCGGCGATAGTTTCTGGTTTATATTCCTAGGGAGAACAATGGTATATTATCTGGGACAGTGGTTTTCTTTAAAGCCAAGACATTTGATAAATCTTTAGACTTTCCGGTCTGTCAAAAATAAAAATACTAATACCGAGATCGGGCTAAGTTTGATGGGAAGAGGTTGCCCTATTTCAGTTAGAGGCAAAGATCGAGGCGAAAAGCCTCAGCTTATCCGAAAAAAAAAAAAGATATGACCTAGGGGTCATTTATAGTAGTGGACTAAGACGTTTGCCTCTATTTATAATTTGGTTGGTGATTTTCCAGAACTCTCGGAATCCAATTTGTTTGTTTTCCAATCGCCTGTGTATAAATAGTGATTTACTAAGCGTAGCGCAGATGTGCCCGAAAGTATGGAGCACACTGTACGGATCGAACTCGCTATTCTATTATAATCGATCTAGCGAGGCTAGCTTGTTAACCATTACTCCATGTCCAAGCGCTTGATAATTGTAATAAAATACAGCTTGATAAAATCAAAGAAAAAATCTAACAGAAGTTTTGAAATCTGTTCCTTCTTTTTTAAGTGCGCAGAAAAATTCTTAGAATTTCTAATTCTTGGATATGCAACATGTATAAATACATCTTTCTGGAGCCACATTCCATTTTTTTAAGCATTTGGCTTAGTGACTCGTTTATAATTCTCGCAATCTGTTGTGGAGTTGTTTGGGTAAAATCTTCGTCGCCAAGTTGTGACCTGTCACAACCCGGAAGTAAGACACGGAAACGAGAAGGTAGGTTCAAACAAGTGTATAAGAATAACAGAACATATATACAATAATAACTGTTAGTAGTAAGCAGAATATAAGTGTAACTTCGAGCGGTATAATTAAGCTGCGTGTCTTGATTGCCTTACGACTGCGTCTCAGGAAGTCACTCAGGTTATTATTTATTAACGGAGGAAGAGACCGTTCCTATAGATAGGTAACCATAACACAAAAGTCGAAATAAAAGCTAGATATACAAAATTGATATTGGATTTTTATTAAATAAATGTTTTTAAAAAAATTTTAATCATTAAATTGTTTGTAAAATAGTGGGAGTATTTTTGCATGTTTAATACTAAACATTTTTTTTTCAAAAAAATTAATTAAAATTTAATGTACTAAAACACACTCTCTATTAAAGCCAACTGTAGTTTGTGCCAACATACATGTCTACACTTCTCCCGAAAATAGGTTTCGATGGTAAATGTGGCTATTTTAGAGGGTATGAGTGACAGACTAATAAAGTCACAGAATTATATATATATATATATAGATAGATAGATAGATAGATAGCTAGATATGGACAGGCTGAGATAGATAGATAGATATGGACAGTCTGAGATAGATAGATAGATAGATAGATAGATATGGGCAGGATGAGATAGATAGATAGATAGATAAATAGATAGATATGGGCAGGATGAGATAGATAGATAGATAGATAGATAGATAGATAGATAGATATAGGCAGGCTGAGACAGACAGATAGATAGATAGATAGATAGATAGATAGATAGATAGATAGATAGATAGATAGATAGATATGGACAGGCTGAGTCAGATAGATAGATATGGCTTCAAGTGTTATTTTTTATAGAAGCAGTAAATAATACATAAAAGATTTATTAAAACTGTTAACTATATAC
The DNA here is from genome assembly GCA_037127315.1 of Ascarosepion bandense. Lineage (NCBI taxonomy): Eukaryota > Metazoa > Mollusca > Cephalopoda > Sepiida > Sepiidae > Ascarosepion > Ascarosepion bandense. The sequence goes on along the minus strand of JBBBDQ010000945.1, from coordinate 3,217,489 downwards.
TGATTGCCGAAAGGTGTTTGTGTGTTCCTGTGATCATTGACGTCTCGAAAAAATTTACAACCTAATGTTTCATGAGTCTGCAATCAGTTTCTTTCATAGTTTCCTTATCTTAATAGAATTCCCTAACATAATGACTGGGGATGAATTATAAAGACGAATATTGTTGCCTTCGGTCAATTCATTTGATGTTAAATGTGCAAAAACGATATTTTATTCAAACAACTAAACGGTCTCATGTACTTCTTTGATGAATTGTATTTGTCCAGACGCCGTCTTTACGAGAATCCTCTTAAGACTTTTTTAAAGTGACATTATTATGTGGCATATTTTATAGTAATGTTAAACCAATACAAGGCTCAAGAGCACTTCAAGGTTGATGGATACAGAATGAGGTTGTTGTAGGGGGGTATAAGGAGGGAGAATGAAATATGTATTTAAGGATATCTGGGATTGATATCGATTGAACAGAGTTGAAAGAAGATAAGGCAGTAGTGTCTGGGGAAACATCTTCTTAGATTCTGTTCGAATAAGTTGTAATTTTTGGGAAAAAGCTGTCTGAATAAGACTTTCTCCATTTCAATTAAATGTGAATGGAATGAGAAATGAGTAAATTGAGTGTACGAATTCTTTAGTCTCCGAGCTGTGAATGTCTGGACTGTTTGAAAAAGAAAGACATTTTTTAATCATTTCACCCCAAGCAAGTCGTTAAGGCCACTGATGTGCAGGGTGTTACATAAGAGAGTTGAAGTATTAGGCAGGGGGAGAGTGAAGACAAAGACGAACCAGCTACAAGGGGGTGAAAGAGAAAGGAAAAGAGAAGGATGTGAGCACATGGGTGATGACAATTGCGAAGGTAGAGAGAAAGGGGGAAAAAGATACACGGGGTGATGTAAAAGGGACTGAATTTAAGTGAATAAGAGATGGGAATTGACTTCGCATTTAAATTCCTGGTGGTTATAGCGATCAGGAAAGCAAGTATATGGAATGGAGTTCCGCAGGCTGGAAAAGAAACTGATGGAATAGAATTGTCGGCTGAATTTGATTGATCCAACTGTAAATGAGTGAAAACTTGTTGCTAGTCTGGTTGTCCGAGTAAATTATTGCGGAGGAGGCATTAGTTACCGAAGTTCAGCAGAGCAGAAGCCATGAAAATATTTATAGAAGAAACAGAAGGAAGCCACATACCAATGATGAGAAAGTGGCTGAAGTCGAGCTGCCAGGTCTGGACCAATCACATTGCAGATTCTCTTCTGGAGCCTGTCGAGAACACTGAGATGAACAGCAGGGGCGCCTGACCAGATATGACAACAGTATTTAATGCATGGTCAGATGCTTGATTTTTATATCTGCACAAAGGATTCAGGCAGAATAAAAAAAAACTTCCTGGCCCAACGCAGTGACCCAAACTTCCTAGCAGTGGATTTAGCTATTGATTCAATGTAATTTTTCCAGTTTAGGTCGGAAGAAAGGGTAAGACCGAGGAGGCTCAGTGTATTGCTTTCAGGGAGACTTACTTGGTCCATGCTTATGGATGGCAGGAGAGATTGTCTGTGATGGTTGACAAATAGGAGTTTCTGTCACTCGCTTAATCATAAAATATCGAGAGGCTTGCAACGTTTCGTCGAAAAAAATGTTGCAGAGTGGAAATAAAACCATCATCTGCGATGCGACGCGAATAGTTTTAAAATATGTAAATCCTGAATATTGAGGATTGGGTAGCTTTGCGATCTTGACATATTTTTATGCCAACAAAAATCATCTGAGCCACTCAAAATAGTGTGTTGTTGATATGTACGTAAAATAGGAAATAGAAATATAAGATTATGAGGATTTGTAGGATATATAATGATTTTGAGAAGTTAAGTATGTAATGTTCAAAGAAGCTTTTACACAGGTATGTCTTCCACAGAGTAGAGGAAGAAGTGGTCGGGAGGAAGAAGTGGTCGGAATGGATCATTCATCTTACTGAAGGAATATTTAAGGGAATGATCGGATCAGAATGAAGCCCATCTGAACATGGAAATCATGGAAGAGACGATAGGTCTGTGGTGCTGCGTCTGGGGGAAAAGGGTGAAAATCACAAAGGACATATATATATATATATATATATATAAAGGCTGTCGATAAAAACGGCGAAGCTCGAGCTGTTTCCGTTGATATCTCCAAATCATTTGACACAATCTGGTACAATGGCATTCTGTGCAAGATACCAGGCTATGGTATTTCTGGAAGTTTGGTTGATTCAATCAAATTGTTCTGAACAAATCATGTAATGTATTTAAAGGGCATGCTTCTAGATACAATGAACGAATGTGTCCCTCAAAGCTCTATCCTAGGTTCTACGCTTTTTCTGATTTTCATCAACAATCTCCCCGATGTAATCAAATCCCATGTAGGCATCTAAGCTGTCGATACCACTTTACTCCTGCGTCGATAGGAAATCTGCCGAGTCTGACAAAGCAAACTTTGCGTCTCGATAAGGACCTTTCATCAGTGGTGGACTGGAATAAGAAATGGCTCGTAAATTTCAATGCTTCCAAAACGAAGCTACTATCATTTAACTACCATAAACATATTATCCTACCTCACCCATCAGCATGGATGACGCTAGTCTCACTGAAAGCAACACACTGCGCCTTCTCAGACTCACATTCTCAGCTGACCTCAAGTAGAACCACTACATTAATTAATAGCTAAATCTACTGTTAAAAAGGACAGCTCCCTGTGTCGGGACAGGAGATTTTTCTCTTCTGAATTCATATCGCACATATCACACCACCCATCCGTGCATTGAATACTGCCGTCATATCTGGTCGGGAGGCCTGTGCTATTCATCTTGGGGGTCTCGACATGAATCTGCAATGTAGTCGATTCTGACCTGTCAGTTTGGCTTTAACCATTTTGTCATCGACTTGATATGACTTCCCTCTATCTCCTCTACAAATACTTTCATGGATTCTGCTCTGATATGCTTAGCTCCCTGGTGACTCCACTTCGCACGAATTTACTAAAACTACTAGACTAGCAACAAGGTTCCACAATTTTACATTAATAATAATCAAGTTTATCCCCCACTTCTAACCTAACAGCTTCGTTTCTCGTACTTTTCGCCTCTGGAACTTCCTTCCGTATACTTGCTTCCATGATAGCTACAACCTCCAAGACTGTAAATCCAACGGCAAGTGTCATCTCTTATCTCCTCGACTCCCATCCATTCCCCCGACACCCCCATTCCTTGTTCCTCTTAATTTACTCTCTAATCTCACGCAACTCTTTTCACACCAGTGTTCTCATCCAGCTCTTAACCATCCTCTGACACTTACTATAACCTGCTCCCTTTTCTCTTCACTCTCCTATTATTATTATTATTATTATTATTATTATTATTATTATTATTACACTCCCGTGCACCAGTGGGAGTACTGCTTTTCCTGGCAGTGAGATAATTATAAAAAAAAGTCTAGTCAATTGTCACAGCGAAATATTAAATTTTCATTTAGCCAAGAGATTTTATCAACTTATCAGCATTATACTTTTGTTTTGCTTGAGAAAGTTAAGCGTGGGTGCGCGCGTAGCGTGGCGATTATAGCTGCAGTATGACGGAATTAAACTTCCGATAGATTCTATTTCATGCAAATAAGACTGAGAAAGGTATAAATCTTTTTTGTTGTCCTCATATCAAAGCTGTGTGTTAAACAGCAAGGCTGCCGAGTCTCATTGGTCTTGATTGAATACTAGTTTACGTTGCGAATGAGGCTGACAATTGTGTCTCCTATGAAACCATTTACGAGGGAAATCGTAGTAACCTGATGAGATTTTAACGCTGTATTCTAATCGTACCAAGAACCAAAATGAATGAAGCTAAGTTTTGTCTGACCTCAACGACATCAGTATTTTACAGCTAATACATAACTTTTTCTGCTTGTACATATTTGCTTCACTGCTTCAGCTCTTATCATATACCTGTGCCAGACTATATAAAATCTATAACTAAATCCGCTGCTAAAAAGGTCAGTTCTCTGTGCAGTGCCAGAATGTTTTTCCAGGCTGAAACAATCCTACACATATACAAATCTACCATCCGCCCGTGCATTGAATACTGCTGCCATATCTGGTTTGGTGCTCCTGCTATCCACCTAGGTGTCCTTGATAAAATCCAACGGAAAATCTGTAATGTGAACAATCCCGACCTGACAGGTCAGATACAGTCGCTTCTCACCGACGCAATATGGCTTCCCTGTGTTTCGTCTACAAATATTTTCACGGCTTTTGCTCCGATGAACTTTGCTCACTGGTAACCCATACAGGAATTTCCTCGAGCTACAAGATTAGCAACTATGTCCCACCCTTCTACTGTGAAGCCAATAAATTGCAAACGCAAATTCTACTCCAGCAGCTTCTTTTCTCGCACTTCTTTCATTTACATGCTTCCCCGACAGCTACAATCTCCAAGAATTCAAATGTAAAGTCAGTAGTCATCTTCTATCTCACTAACTTGCATCCTCTCTCTCATGCTCCTTTCTCCGTCCACTCCACTCTCATCAGTATTCTCATCCTTCTCTTACCCTCTTTCTGACACACCTTGTAATCTGTCACTTTTTTTCATAACTTTCCTTCTATGTAACCCCCTGCACAACAATGGCAGTAAATTGCCTTGCTTGGGGCGATATGATTATAAAAAGAAAAAATCTATACATTTATATTCCAGAGAATGTAAATAAATCTAAAAGACATGCATGTGTAGCTAATCAGTATTTCATTGACTGACTGATTCGTTTTCTACGGCTTATCAACAGACAAGAAATTATTACGTAAATATAAAGTGGGGGATCAATTTTCAGTACATAAATTGATCCCTCACTTTATGACCACATTTATCCTTCTCTTTCCCTCCACCTGACACCCCCTATAACATGTTACTCTTTCTCATAATTTTCCTCCTATGTAACCCCTGCACAACAGTATCAGTAAATTGCCTTGCTTGGGGCGATATGATTATAAAAAAAAAATTCTATACATTTATATTCCAGAAAATGTAAATACATCTAAAAGACATGCATGTGTAGCAAATCAGTATTTTATTGATTGATTGCTTCCTTTTCTACGGCTTATCAGCAAACAAGAATTTATGTGGATAAAAAGTGGGGGGGTCAATTCTGTATCACAGTCAATATATAAATTGATCCCTCACTTTATGGCCATGATTGTTTCTATACATTTATATTCCAGAGAATGTTAATAAATCTAAAAGACATGCATGTGTAGCTAATCAGTATTTCATTGACTGACTGATTCGTTTTCTACGGCTTATCAACAGGCAAGAATTTATTATGTAAATATAAAGTGGGGGATAAATTTTTTTAATCAATCAGTATATACATTATTAGGCCACCCCAGTTTCTTAAGAAATGATGTATTTTATACTATTTTAGTATTTATTGCCAAGTGATTAATTGTAAATGAAAATAGAATAGATCTTTTGTTAATATTGCACAATAACATGTGCATCAAATGAATTTATAAATAATTAATAATTACTTATATTGCAGTTTCATCAATAAAAGAATGAAGAAAAGGTGATTCGAACGAGTTCCTTGCCTTGAAAAATTTTACTAAGTAATAATAACAAAGAAAATAACCATTCTATTTTCGTTTAGAATTATCTACTTAAAAAATAGTATGAAATACATCACTTCTTTTAAAAAACTGGGTTACCTAATAATTATGTCCGGATGTATATATATATATATATATATATACATACACACACACACACACACACACACACACATATATATATATATATATATATATATATATATATATAACGAAACGAAAATATGCCTTCTCTGGCAAAATTCTAACCTGCGCCCACTATGAAAAAAACCGTCAATTAATCTGTCATGTTTTAGACTGCTCGACAACGAAGGAGTTACGGTCAGGAAGAGTTCGAAATAATGCTTTTCAACACATATTTTCCTGATTTTTCGTAATATTCATATCTGCTCTGTTTTCATATCCTAATGTAAACAAAGACAAATTATTTACGAAAATTTTCCGAATCGGTTATGAAATGGATTAACTACGACATATTCTTAATTTAATTGTTTATAATAATAATAATAATAATAATAATAATAATAATAATATATATATATATACATATATATATATATATATATATAGTGATTTCAATAATGACAGGTTTTGAAAAGCGGAAGATGTCTTCTCCCTTGATTTAATAATAAATGTTTTTTGCTTTTGCCGAGGTCTAGTGTAAAATGACTTCGCCTCAACTGTAAATTGGCTCACACACTTGTAAATAAACTAGGAAGGAAGGTGATAATGGAGTATTGGATAATAATTGTATTGCTGATGTCTGTGCAGTCTCCCGGGGTAAAGAACAGCAGGTGAGAGCGATAAGGCTACCGTCACAACGCACTTACTTTTATTTATTAAAAACTTTCTGCAAAAGTTTGCAAAACTTTTTTTTAAAAAGCTGAAGGCACATAATTTAGTTCTATACATATCCTTTTCTTTTTGACTCACGTGGATCTAAATCTACCATGAGTAATAGTGAAGCGACGAGGCAATTGGTGATAACCTAAGACGTGTTTCGTACACGCACACGCCTACACACACATATAGGTATATATAAATAAGAAAATATATATATATATATATATATATATATATATATAGTCATCCGCAGACAGATCTGTTTCGCTGTATCACAGCTCATCAGTACGGTTAGACTCCGATTGTTTTTAACCCAGGATTGAAACCCGACCGAATCGGCGTCAGTGGGCGATTCTACCTCTGGGCTATTGGCGCTCGGTAGAAGAACGCAGACTTTTTAGCGTATACATTATCATTATATATGCCCAATACCCATATATATATATATATATATATATATATATATATATATATTTCTATGCTAACAGTTTCTTTTCTCGCATTTCCTGCCTGTGGAATTCCCTCCCGGCTATATACTTTCCAGTCAACTTTAATCTGCAAAAATTTCAATACCTTGTTAAAAGCTATCTACTGTTCTCCTCTTTACTATTTTCTCTTTCTGATCATTGTTACTGTTCCTGTTCCTAATTGTTCCACATTCTGTAACGATTTGCGTCCTAGTGGTCTTGCCTTGGATGATACTGATTTAAGAAAATAATATTCAACAGAATAATTGCATTTCATTTTTGCATCTATGCATTACAATAAAGCAGGGACAGCAGTTTGGTGGATTAAAGCTTTTGCCTTGAAATTGGTGATGTTGCAATTGGCAGTTCGATCACATGACCGGGCGGGGGGTGAACTTGAACTAAGTAGAAATGGCAAGCAATTATTGATAAGAACAATCTACCTCATAGATTTACTCAAGTGTTCACTTTGCAACTCCCTTCATCATTCTTCTGACCTTCACTTTAAAAAGAAAGTCAATATCAATAGATAATTCTGTTTCGTAATGCTGACTTTTTAAACCTATTATCCTTTCTTGAGTCTCTTTTCAATGTCTTCTCCTTTTGTTTTCGTACTTGTCTCGGCGGAAGTGATTGAAAACAAAAACAATTAACAATTTAAACTACGGAAATACCATGTAATATCTAACGCTTTTTCCACTAGGACGCAAATCGTTACAGAATGTGGAACAATTAGGAACAGGAACAGTAACAATGTTCAGAAAGAGAAAATAGTAATGAGGAGAACAGTAGATAGCTTTTAACAAGGTATTTAAATTTTTGCAGATTAAAGTTGACTGGAAAGTATATAGCCGGGAGGGAATTCCACAGGCAGGAAATGCGAGAAAAGAAACTGTTAGCATATATATATATATATATATATATATATATATATATATACATGGGTATTGGGCGTATATAATGATAATGTATACGCTAAAAAGTCTGCGTTCTTCTACCGAGCTTTTTCGTTGCAGTGAATACTGAAAGATTTCCACGGAGATGAAAAAGAGACTTTCGGTTCTACATTGACATAACATGGGAGGAAGATGGATAATTAAACGAAGGTAGAACTACAATCAAAAAGATAGTAGGTATTTTTGACAAATTATTTTGAAGATAGCCCTTAGGATGTAACACTCAAAGGATATATTGAACACAACGTAAAACAATGGATTAGCTACTTGAGGAGTTAAAATTGTTAACATAACAGGGGTGGAAGTGGGAAGTCGAAGTTGAGGGAAATCAATAAGCAATTCTGCTTCGATGAACTTAGCTCACTGGTGCTCCCTATAAATATTACTCGATCAACAAGATTAGCAAATAGGTCCCACCCTTTTACTGTGAACCAATAAATTGTAAACTCAAATTCTTACTCCAACAGCTTCTTTTCTCGCACTTCCCGCCTGTGGAATTCCCTTCCATTTACTTGCTTTCTCGACACCTACAACCTCCAAGAATTTAAATGTAAAATCAATAGTCATCTCCTATATCACTAACTTGCATCCTCTCTCTCTCTCTCTCTCTCTCTTTCTCTCTCTCTCTCTCTCTCTCTCATGCTACTTTCTCTATCCAACTTGGTCCCACCCGTTTACTGTGAAACCAATAAATTGTAAACGCCAATTCTACTCCAGTAACTTATTTTCTCGCACTTCCCGCCTGTGGAATTCCCTTCCATTTACTTGCTTCCTCGACACCTGCAACCTCTAAGAACTTAAATGTAAAGTCAATAGTCATCTCCTATCTCACTAACTTGCATCCTCTCTCCAGCCACTCCACTCATATCAGTATTTTCATCCTTCTCTTACCCACTTCCTGACACCCTCTATAAACTCTCACACTTTCTCATAACTTTCCTCCTTGTAACCTCCTGCAAAACAGTGGCAGTAAAATGCTTTGATTAGGGCGATATGATTATAAAAATAATAATAATAAATTTTGGACAGACATGATTTCCCGTTTTCCGAAGTACATCGTTCTTAAATCTAAAGGAAGCCAAATCTTTGAACATTCTCATGAAACTCATTAAATTTAAGCGGCAAATTAATTTTTGAAAGATTTAACAAAAACATTTTGTGAAATATTTCGTTCATTTCAGCACAAGAAGTGTACACATTTTGGTGCTACTATAGCGTGAGGTCTATCTCAATATATCTTCTACCCAAGTACAGCTCGGAGGTTTATTGTACCCCACCGCTTACCTGGCCCCATCCAGCGACAGGAGCACACATTCTGGCAAATCAGCGATCGTGGTTGGATGCTAAAACGATGATTCTCAAAAAAATGAGAAATGCTGTTCGGGTCACATCTTGATCATTTTTGATGGAAGATGACTAGAAAAAATTATAATGATCTCTTCGTGCTATTTTTAGAACATATAAGAAGTGTATATTGCTAAAATAAATATATGTATTGAATTTGGTAGCTTGCTTATAATTACCTCACTAAATTTAATATAAATCTGAATAGCATATAGATATATAAATATCAATATATGGTTTAAATAAAATTGTGTGCACATGCAATATTATATTATATTTAGATGCTGCGTAGAGGCCACGCTAAAGTTGGAACGGGAGATAGAGCTCACCCTATATTGAGGTAGACCTCATGCTATAGCCGAAACTAGAGGGAGACTTCACGCTATATTGCGGTAGACCTCACTCTATAGTCAAAACGGGATTTAGACCTCACGCTGTATTGAGGTAGACTATAGCTGAAACTGACAGTAGATCTCACATTGAGGTAAACCTCACGCTATAGTCAAAACTGATAGTGGACCTGACACTATATTCAGGTAGACTCGACGCTCTAGCCAAAACGGTATATAGACCTCACACTATAATAGTATAGAACTCACGCTACAGCTAAAACGGGAGTTAGACATCACGCTATATTAACGTATATCTCACGCTATAGATTTCTGTACATATATTTATTATTTCTTTTTCAGACATATATTTTAGAGTTGTGTTGGATAATTTAGGTGGTAGATATTGCAAAACTTTGGACAGATTTTTAGACAAAACTTTTGAGAATTTTTCAGCAAGATAGGTTGAGGAGTAGGTCATGTGCATTTACTTTTCAGATTTAAAAATATAAATAAATAATACGCATTGGCAACACGTTTAATATTATTTGAAAGAAAATATTGTTTATATTGCATTATGGTTTTTTAATCTTATTGATATTTGTGTATTCTCAGACCATTATATTGGAATGTGATGTGGACAAAACGTAGCATCTTCGACACCATTTGCTTTCTGCTTTTAATTGAGGTGTAAAGGCAACAGATGCGACTTGTGATATTTGTGCTGTGTATGGAGAAGGAGCAATGCCTCAAAGTAGAACTGGAAAACCATAATTCATGACGAGTTGTTTGAGTGCAAACAAATACTCAATATGGAGCTCTACGTTAAAAAACTGCAAGAACCTAACGAAGCATTTCAACAAAAAAGACCGAATAGGTGAAATGTTCTTCTGAAACAACAAAACTCGTTTTCGCATCACCAATATGACTAAAACCGTGATTCAAATACTCTACCTCATGTGAAATGCTACCTCATACTTTTCGGACGTGGCAAAGTCAAATTTCTCCTTCAATCGCTTTCGCACGGTTTCCGTTGCGTATCGCTTAATAATGACGTAGAATTGAGGGCTTGCTTTTCCGAATTCTTTGAGTTAAGGCCGGGATATTTCTATGGCCGAGGCACTGAAAAACTTATTGAACGATTGGGGAAAGTCGTACAAAAAACGGAAAGTGTATATGATTAATACTCTTATTCACCGCAAAAAATGAGAATTCAAAATAAAGGGACTATTAATGAATGGAAATCACTTTTGGATGCATATTGTACACTATCTTTTGTCACATTTGTAAATCTGTAAAAAAAAGGGTTTTTATTGCTACTAACGTAGTTCTTTTAAAAATTTTAGAACTTGGCTAAAGATTTTTCATAAAATTATTTCATGAAAGAAAAAAAACATCGACATTTAAGGAAGAATTCTTTAAAATTCTCCTTTAGATTGTACGAAGCTTCGGGATCAGCAAAAACTGAAAGCCACATCTATTGGGTTTAACATTTGGCTGTAAGGTGGCAATAATCTAAAGCATTACAAGTGACTTGTAATCAAACTTAACACAACTCTTGAGAGGTGGAATTTCACATTATCCTTGATGTTCAACAGTCTCATTACTTTGATTAAGAGTGTCTTTTAATTTGAATAAAGTTATGTTATATATTAAATAAAAGAATCTCTTCAATAAATATTTTGATTTTTGAAAGACAGTCACTTGTTTCTAATAAAATTAATATCAAATTCTATAAAAGTGTCTTTAATTTGAATAGAGGTAGCTTGCTTAGTGAATAAACGTTTAGGATTTGGAAATCAAACGGCGCATCCATAAGATATATTTTCTGAAAAAGAGCATAATTTTTGTTTTATTATTAAAAAGTTTTACACGTCATTAAACTACAATGCTATACTTATTTAAACAATTTGATACACACATTTTAATGTACCTGCTAGCAGACTAGTGCAAAAAAGGGTTGATCTAAATTTCATTATGAAAGGCATGAACTCTTTATCTACTACAGGGAATGTAAAAAAAACTTCTGCATTGTATTTACTCATTTTCCAAGAGTTTAAAATCGACATGGCGGACTTACTTAAATTATAATTCGCAAAATCCATGTTGTATGATAGGATTTGTTCTAGTTAAAATGTAGATCAAATTAGGTCAAACTGTAATTAATACCGGAAGAAATTATTATATGTTATATGTCTCTAAATGGATGACTGTTTGAACTGTTAGATTAACTCTGGTTCCACTTCACCAGTTAAAACTGTGCTTGACTGGTTATAAGCCTCTTAACTGCTAATATGTTTAGAGAATAATATGTGAATTTGAAAATGAGTTGAAAATGTTTTCATAACCCATGTTAAAATATAGCTACTTGCTATGACATGGGCTGCGTAATGAGCAGGTGTTTTTTTATAATAGGCATTTTATAAAATTCGCTAGTTTTCTTTTTCATAGTTTGAGAGAAGGCATGCAATATGTTTTCTGCACTTTGTTACCATGTTGACTTTGTTAATAAAACATCCATTCACGTTCTTTCACATTAGCTATCTTTATTTAAATATTTAAATAAATATCTTCATATATCTAAATTCACTCTTATAGATTTGATGAATATAATACTTCCGTTTGTAAAAGTTACATTTTGTGTTTTCCCTTTAAATTGTCCTGTACACATCTCGTATTTAAAAAGAAATCGTCAAGTTCTTTTGGGAATTTTCCATAGGAATTTTACCCCGGTTAATTACTGTACGATTTACGGATGATGACAAGAATCGTGAAGTCGATATTCTGCGCGGGGAAAACGAATGGAAAAACGAATTGCCAGATATTCTTTTCTTTTTTATCTGGAGAATTCGGTTCATACACTTATAGACGATGCCGGACTACGTTTAGCTCATTAAACACAGTTAAAAAAAGAGACTTGCTTCGTGACTGAAACTGCTAAATATATCGCAGCGGTCTCACCGTTGTTATTAACTTTTTTTTTTTTAATCGTATCACCCCATGCAAGGCGGTAACGCCACTGATGTGCAGGGGGCTACGTAATAGTGAAAAGATTGGAAAAGAGACAGCCGGAAACCACATCCTAAACAGGGAACAAGGGATGAGCCTCTTAACCTGTTCAATAGACATGGGTGGTGTGTAACCGGGCGATAGATAGATCTATCTACTCCAATTGGAAAAAAAAAAGAAAGTGAGAAGATTGGAAAAGAGAAAGCCGGAAACCACATCCTAAACAGGGAACAAGGGATGAGCCTCTTAACCTGTTCAATAGACGTGGGTCGAGTGTGAACCGGGCGATAGATAGATCTATCTACTCCAATTGGGGTCGAAATTCCTAACACCTAAAAAAGGCTGGAGCGTACAACAGCCGAATGTCGTGGAAATGGCTCTGAAAATGAGGACAATAGTTTGAATAATGTAAAGAGTGTGGAATTAATATATTATTAAAGAATGTCGAGACGCTAAAATTTTTCATAATGTCTTATAGTTTTTTTATCGGAACTAGAAGTAGCTTAGGCATAAGAGCAAAGCCTCGGGAACCTGTGGTGATTGGACACTCTACTCAGTATTAAGTCGCTAAACATTAAGCGAAGTCGCCACATAAATACCCAAATCTCTTTTTTCGACAGGGAAAATTCAATTAAAACGAAGCGATATTGACATCAATGATAAAATGAAACCCGTGGAATACGAAATATGTATCGGGTGGTGCTATAGCAGCAACCTATCTAAATTATGAAGGACGCGAAAAGTAGACTGGGAGTAAATTAAAACGTCACAAGTCTATAATTTAAAATGGGAAGTGATTCATCTCCTGCGTTTGATTTTCTAGCTTTTTGATAAATTATCTATCTTCTAAAGCCGGACGATTTTCTTGCATGTGGGGTATCACAACCGTTACCGGTGCATAAATTAAGTTTCAGATACCAAAGTCAATCAAATGAAATGATTGAAACATCTAGGAAGTGCTCTAAAAGACGTTAAGTCTTACGTCGAATTCCGAAAACGCGTTGCCGTAGGAAAAGATTTCTTTGAAAACATTCGCAAAAACTGGAAAATAGTGTTAGAAATAAAGAAGAGCGTTATGCAATAACATGAAGAAAATACTAGAAGCAATAAATGTCTAGTTCTATAGATGGATGCTGAAGAATTCTATGGGCCGAACATATTTTTTTTTTTTTTTTTTTTTTTTAATCATTTCACCCCGAGCAAGGCAGAAACGCCACTGATGTGCAGGGGGTTACATAAGTGTAGAAAGATTAATTAGAAAAGAGTGAGGAGTACAAGCTAGTTAGAAAGGAACAATAGAAAACTGAGAAAGCAGGTGCAATGACAGGTACATGGGCGGAGAGAAAGGGAAGCTTATACAGGGGAGGGGAGAGAGAGCTAGAGGCCAGTGGTTAGTAGGTGAGTATTAACTTTGCTTTTAAATTTCTGGAGGTCGTAGCCGTCAGGAAAGCAAGAATACGGGAGTGAGTTCCACAGGCGGGAAGTGCGAGAGAGGAAGCTGCAGGAGTAGAATTGTCGTCTGCGTTTGGCTAACCTGACTGTGAATGGGTGGGACCCAGTTGCCAGTCTGGTTGAACGGGTAAACACCTGTTGAGGAGGCATCAGTGACTTAAGCTCATCCGAGCAGAAGCCATGAAAGTATTTATAGAAGAGACAGAGGGAGGCCACATTTCGACGATGGGAAAGTGGCTGCAGACGAGTCGCCAGATCAGTACCTATCACATTACAGACTCTCCTTTGGAGCTTGTCAAGAACACTGAGGAGAACGGCAGGGGCACCTGACCATAAATGGCAGCAGTACTCCATGCACGGACGGATGGTTGACTTGTATATATGCAGGATGGATTCAGGTGGAAAAAACATCCTGGATCGACATAGTGACCCAATCTTCTTAGCAGTAGATTTTGCTATGGATTCAATATAGTGCTTCCATTTGAGGTCTGAGGACAGGGTAAGTCCGAGGAGGCGTAGTGTATTACTCTCCGGGAGAATCATCTGGTCCATGCTTATGGGAGGCAGAAGAGGTTGCCTGTAATGGTTGACAGACAACAGCTTGGTCTTAGAGGAATTAAAGTTGACAAGCCACTTCTTGCCCCAGTTCACCACAGAGTGTAGATCCCGCTCAAGGTCAGCAGCGAGATTATGTCTGTCCGCCACGACAGGTTTCTTACTGGAGCGGGAGTATATTGTAGTGTCATCTGCGTAGATGCCTACTTGGGACCTGATCTCATCTGGGAGGTCGTTGATGAAAATAAGGAAGAGCGTTGGGCCCAGGATAGAGCCTTGTGGGACACCAGCATTCGTGCTGTAGGACGAAGAGGCACGCCCATTCAGAACGACCTTCATTTTGCGGTTATTTAAGAAAGATTGGATTAGGTCAAGCAGGCGACCGGTAATACCATAACCGCGTAGTTTGCATAGGAGGCCAGGGTGCCAAACCCTGTCGAAAGCCTTGGAGATATCCAGAGCAACCGCGCGAGCCTCGTCAGACTCATCAAGGGCCTGTAGCATGTACTCCGTTACAGTAGTTAGCAGGTCGGCTGTGGACCTGTCAAATCGGAATCCATATTGCCTGTCGGAGAACAGCTTGTGGGCGGTGAGATGATGAACTATTTCAGCATTTATTATAGCCTCGAACACTTTCCCGAATATTGGTAGGAGACTGATAGGGCGATAGTTGGATGGGTCCGAGGGTTCACCACAATTCTTAAAGACAGGAACGACTGAGGAGAATTTCCAGCATGCAGGAAAGCAGGAAGCAGAAAGGCAGTAGTTAAACAGTTTAGAGAGGACAGGGGAAAGTTCAGGGGCACACCTCTTAAGGACTATCACCGGGATTCCATCGTCTCCACACGCCTTATGGGGGTCGAGTTTTGAAATTACTCTGGATACTATTGTCGGGGTAATATACACGTCATGCAGTTTGGCCTCAGTTCTAATAGGGAAGTCGGGTGGGTGCACTCCGGACGAGTCGAGTGTGGAGTTGGATGAGAATCTGCGGGCAAAGCACTCAGCTTTCTCAGCAGATGACGTGAGAACGTCAAATCCATGGATTAAAGGAGGTATTGAGGATTTCCTATTGTTGAGCACTCGTTTACAAATCCTCCAATAGTCCTTGGAGCCGAACTTGCGGTCAGCTATGTGCTGTCGCATTCTCTCCGCAAACAACTGTTTGGCGTCATTTAGAGTTCTCTTGCACTCACTGCGAGCGGATGTGAACAGGCGCCTATTGTGATCAGTTGGCTGTCTCTGGAATAGATGGAAGTAATGGTTCCTGTGGGCAATGGCGGCTGAGCAGGCTGGAGAGAACCACGGAGGGGAATGAGGTTTTAAGCAATACTTCCTGGTGGGTATGAAGGCATCAATGCCAGCTTTCACCCATGACGAGACCTCAGAGGCACAGTCATCAACTGATAGGTCAAACACTTTTCCCCAAGGGACGTCGCAGAGGAAATCGCGAAAGGCTTCCCAGTCAGCTTTTTGGTAGAGGTAGGAGGTTCTATGAGTAGGGGGATCCTGGGGGGAGTGAGATTGGAAAGAAATACTGAGGGAGACTACAGCGTGGTCGGAGTTGCCGAGAGGGCAAAGCTGCGAGACTTGACAGGCGTCGGGCGCAGAGGTGAAACATATATCTAGCAGTGAGGAATGACCCGAGGGTGTGCTTGGGAAGCGAGTGGGGAAGTCCACCACTTGCGTAAGGGATTGGGAAATAGCAAAGTTCATGGCGTGAGTGCCCGCCGAATCAGTAACAGCGTTTTCAAGCCACTCAGAGTGATGGGCATTGAGGTCTCCAAATACAAATATGTGGGCAAATGGGTGATAGGTAATAGCCTTATCTATGTCGTCGGCAATGCTATCTAGTAGGGAGCAGTCAGGAGAGGAGGGAGAACGGTAAAGGAAGAATAGGTAGCTAACCGAACTGAGGAGAGACAAGCGGAGACATATGTATTGGTGGTCAGTAGATTCGAGTGAAGTCACCCTAGTTATGGGGAGGTGTTCGCTGACATAAACACCCAGCCCATGCATGTGGACAGTAGAATCCTTCCTTAAAAGGGGAAGATAACCAGGGATGAAGAGGTCAGAGGAGGGAATAGTTGAGTTGAGGTTAGTTTCGCAGAGCGCGAGGATGTCAGGGGACTTTTCATGCAGGAACGCTTCTACACTAGCAAAGTTAGTACGAATGCCTCGGATATTAGTGAAGGAGAGGTTAATGGGCTTAGGTGGTTTGGATTTAGTTGGTTTAGGGTCATTTCTGTTTTGTCTTGTCATGTTTTTGGTTTATAGAAAGGGACCTAGGGTAGAGGATACAGGCGGTCATTACCCACGATCTGAGCTGGGAGGGGGACTGGCTAGGGCTGCAACAAGGTGTGGCCTCGGGGTTGCCCACCGAAAGCGCTTGCAGGGACACCTATCCATGCGCGACATGGCACTACAAGAACCCCGATATTATACAACTGTTGATCAGAGCAGCCGCTCTTGACGCTACGCAAGAGTTAGGGCTCCTAACTACCAGTCGGAAGCAGCAACCAGGAAACTGCCAACCCGGTACCCTCACAGTGATGAGCCATTGCCACCAACCGGCCAGATCGCAGGAAACTCACGGAAGCACCAGTACCAAGGTCTGAAGAGAGAGAAGTGAAAACCGGAAACCACATCCTAAACAGGAAACAAGGAACGAGCCTCTACTCCAGTTCAATAGACGTGGGAGGAGTATAGACCGGGCGATAGTGTGACCTATCTACTCCTATTAAAAAAAAAAAAAAAAAAAAAAAAAAAATCGAACACGAACAATCCTTTGAAAAAAAAAAAAAAAAAACACAAACTTACAAAAGTGGAGTTTAACTAAGTTTTAACTTAGTTAAAGTCCAAATGAACTCCAAAAAGGGGGGGGGGAGAACAAAAACATAGATATATATAAAAACAAAAAAAAACAAAAAAAAACAAACGGAAAATACCTCACAGTTTAACACAGGAAATTTGAATTAAGATTCATTCTTCAATTCTTGCTTTTCCCAAATATCAAAGCGAGTCGGCCTGCTAGGTAAATTCCCATTCAAAGAACAACACGTGGCATGGAGCTGTAATGGCTGCTGATAACTTGGCCAAAGTAGCTTCGCATAACAGAATAAATATAAATTTCAAACTTTTTTTTTCCTCCTAAATGAAGCATGAACTCCAAAAAGGGGGGGGGGAGAACAAAAACATAGATATATATAAAAACAAAAAAAAAAAAAAAACAAACGGAAAATACCTCACAGTTTAACACAGGAAATTTGAATTAAGATTCATTCTTCAATTCTTGCTTTTCCCAAATATCAAAGCGAGTCGGCCTGCTAGGTAAATTCCCATTCAAAGAACAACACGTGGCATGGAGCTGTAATGGCTGCTGATAACTTGGCCAAAGTAGCTTCGCATAACAGAATAAATATAAATTTCAAACTTTTTTTTTTCCTCCTAAATGAAGCATGAACTCCAAAAAGGGGGGGGAGAACAAAAACATAGATATATATAAAAACAAAAAAAAAAAAAAAAAAACAAACAGAAAATACCTCACAGTTTAACACAGGAAATTTGAATTAAGATTCATTCTTCAATTCTTGCTTTTCCCAAATATCAAAGCGAGTCGGCCTGCTAGGTAAATTCCCATTCAAAGAACAACACGTGGCATGGAGCTGTAATGGCTGCTGATAACTTGGCCAAAGTAGCTTCGCATAACAGAATAAATATAAATTTCAAACTTTTTTTTTTTCCTCCTAAATGAAGCATGAACTCCAAAAAGGGGGGGGGAGAACAAAAACATAGATATATATAAAAACAAAAAAAAAAAAAAAAAAAACAAACGGAAAATACCTCACAGTTTAACACAGGAAATTTGAATTAAGATTCATTCTTCAATTCTTGCTTTTCCCAAATATCAAAGCGAGTCGGCCTGCTAGGTAAATTCCCATTCAAAGAACAACACGTGGCATGGAGCTGTAATGGCTGCTGATAACTTGGCCAAAGTAGCTTCGCATAACAGAATAAATATAAATTTCAAACTTTTTTTTTTCCTCCTAAATGAAGCATGAACTCCAAAAAGCGGGGGGGGAGAACAAAAACATAGATATATATAAAAACAAAAAAAAAAAAAAAAAAAACAAACGGAAAATACCTCACAGTTTAACACAGGAAATTTGAATTAAGATTCATTCTTCAATTCTTGCTTTTCCCAAATATCAAAGCGAGTCGGCCTGCTAGGTAAATTCCCATTCAAAGAACAACACGTGGCATGGAGCTGTAATGGCTGCTGATAACTTGGCCAAAGTAGCTTCGCATAACAGAATAAATATAAATTTCAAACTTTTTTTTTTTCCTCCTAAATGAAGCATGAACTCCAAAAAGTGGGGGGGGAGAACAAAAACATAGATATATATAAAAACAAAAAAAAAAACAAACGGAAAATACCTCACAGTTTAACACAGGAAATTTGAATTAAGATTCATTCTTCAATTCTTGCTTTTCCCAAATATCAAAGCGAGTCGGCCTGCTAGGTAAATTCCCATTCAAAGAACAACACGTGGCATGGAGCTGTAATGGCTGCTGATAACTTGGCCAAAGTAGCTTCGCATAACAGAATAAATATAAATTTCAAACTTTTTTTTTTCCTCCTAAATGAAGCATGAACTCCAAAAAGGGGGGGGGGAGAACAAAAACATAGATATATATAAAAACAAAAAAAAAAAAAAAAAAAACAAACGGAAAATACCTCACAGTTTAACACAGGAAATTTGAATTAAGATTCATTCTTCAATTCTTGCTTTTCCCAAATATCAAAGCGAGTCGGCCTGCTAGGTAAATTCCCATTCAAAGAACAACACGTGGCATGGAGCTGTAATGGCTGCTGATAACTTGGCCAAAGTAGCTTCGCATAACAGAATAAATATAAATTTCAAACTTTTTTTTTTCCTCCTAAATGAAGCATGAACTCCAAAAAGGGGGGGGGAGAACAAAAACATAGATATATATAAAAACAAAAAAAAAAAAAAAAGAAAACAAACGGAAAATACCTCACAGTTTAACACAGGAAATTTGAATTAAGATTCATTCTTCAATTCTTGCTTTTCCCAAATATCAAAGCGAGTCGGCCTGCTAGGTAAATTCCCATTCAAAGAACAACACGTGGCATGGAGCTGTAATGGCTGCTGATAACTTGGCCAAAGTAGCTTCGCATAACAGAATAAATATAAATTTCAAACTTTTTTTTTTTCCTCCTAAATGAAGCATGAACTCCAAAAAGGGGGGGGGAGAACAAAAACATAGATATATATAAAAACAAAAAAAAAAAAAAAAAAACAAACGGAAAATACCTCACAGTTTAACACAGGAAATTTGAATTAAGATTCATTCTTCAATTCTTGCTTTTCCCAAATATCAAAGCGAGTCGGCCTGCTAGGTAAATTCCCATTCAAAGAACAACACGTGGCATGGAGCTGTAATGGCTGCTGATAACTTGGCCAAAGTAGCTTCGCATAACAGAATAAATATAAATTTCAAACTTTTTTTTTTCCTCCTAAATGAAGCATGAACTCCAAAAAGGGGGGGGGGAGAACAAAAACATAGATATATATAAAAACAAAAAAAAAAAAAAAAAAAACAAACGGAAAATACCTCACAGTTTAACACAGGAAATTTGAATTAAGATTCATTCTTCAATTCTTGCTTTTCCCAAATATCAAAGCGAGTCGGCCTGCTAGGTAAATTCCCATTCAAAGAACAACACGTGGCATGGAGCTGTAATGGCTGCTGATAACTTGGCCAAAGTAGCTTCGCATAACAGAATAAATATAAATTTCAAACTTTTTTTTTTTCCTCCTAAATGAAGCATGAACTCCAAAAAGGGGGGGGGGAGAACAAAAACATAGATATATATAAAAACAAAAAAAAAAACAAAAAAAAAACAAACGGAAAATACCTCACAGTTTAACACAGGAAATTTGAATTAAGATTCATTCTTCAATTCTTGCTTTTCCCAAATATCAAAGCGAGTCGGCCTGCTAGGTAAATTCCCATTCAAAGAACAACACGTGGCATGGAGCTGTAATGGATGAGCAACGAAATAGTTTTAGAGAAAATGGAAGCAAAAACATCATAAAGAGACAGCTAAAATTACTGTGGTAACAGGGTTCGGAGAAAACGACACTCCCAGAACATACCAAAAGCAGGAGAAACAGAGAAAAACCGTGTAACATACGTAACAAGCTCAGTTTTTAAGAGAGATACAAAGAAGTCCGTTGTGGTGAAGTGGATATCGACTCAGAATGACAAATCGAGGAGCCGAGTTCGTATTTCAGTTGAATTCCTTGCATTCACTTACGCACAAATACCTTTGGGAACGGTATTAATCCATCTCTTCCTTCCTGTTAAATAATAGAACAGACTGGGTTCTATAGCCTTGGCTGGCAACCAGTCTTTTGCAGAAATAAATACCAGCCTACTGCGAGATAATCTTCTGCCCAGTCAGTCATGTCTCTTTCGAGACATGATCACCCAAAGCGTGTATCACGTATGACACTTGACTGACTGACTGAATATAATAGTTGAAAACTTGATAAAGGCTTCTACTGGTCATAAAGTGGGGGATCATTTTATATTGTTATAAAGTAATAAACTGATCCCCCATAAATTACTATTTAATAATATAATGCATCTCTTCCCCCTTTAGCTATGAGTCAAATAACAGGACAGACTGGGTTCTATAGCCATGTTTTTCAACCAGTCTACCGCAGAAAGCAATGCCAGCCTACTGCGGGATAATCTTCTGCCTTGTTGAAACATGTCGCCCAAAGCGTGTATCACGTATGGCACTTAACTGAAACAGAAATCAAAATGTAATAACAGGTACCAGTAACATATTACAGTGACCTGACAGAAATTTAATTGACACCAAAGGCAGAAAACACAACAGTGGCCGACAAAAGTGTGATTGACATCAAATTCGGAAAAGGCGGGCAATGGCCGACAGGGCTATGACCGACATCATAGAAAGCCGGCGAAAATGATTGACAGATGTGCCTAGCCGTAATGACAAAATTAAGAAAAAACCCGAGAAAGCAAAAATACATGAGGATTTTGGATTTTATATGTTTGTGTTCTTCTGCCCGAAATCACAACGCAGGGAGAACGTTGAAGGAGAGCAGGGAAGAAAGAGAAGAAACGATAACTTCCCGTCGGCTCCCTCGTATGTACATGATATCTCTGCAGCTGCCTATTACCTCACCCAGTATTCTTTGTTGCTGACCAGACGATCGTTGGTAACCAGGTTTTATATAACTACAAAGGACAGAAGGGACACGGAACATAAAAGGTAGTAGTAATAGTAGTAGAAGAGTCGAGCTCAAATTGCCACCTTATTGTTAATTTTTGCATTGTTTGAATTTTACACTGCAATAAAAGCAGCTTACTTATGCGATTGGCAGTAGGGGATATATTTAATAGCAGTATTTAACAGCACTATTGAAGTTCTGGTATTTTAATTAAAATAATATATTGGCTCAGCCAGGCATTGAAATCAAATATATGATCAAGCCCCCACCCCCACAAAAAAAGAAGCCAAACTTCAGCCAATACGACTTCTTCCTGAGGGGAAGATACAGTCTTTCCTTTGTACATATCGAGGAGACTTTCATTTTTTTTTTTTTTTTGCCATTGGTTAATGTACTAATTGATTTCATTCCATTTTAAAAACGTTACTGTGTCATAAGGTCATCTTTTATTTCACCCTCGTGTAGAATCTCAGAAACTAACGGAAATGTGAATCGCATCACTCAGTCATTAAGTAGGATTATTACTCATGCCTTAACTGAAGTATTGTTTTCTTATACGTTTGTCTGTTTCATTCTGTCTCTCTGTCTGTCTGTGGTCTAGGTATCTCAAAATCCACCTGGATGTATTTAGATGAAACTTTCAGGGATGATTGCTCTCATGACTAGCACGAACTGCTTAGATTTTTGGTTCGATCCAATACGGAATAAAGTTTCTCCGTTATTTTCTAGCATTTTAGTAAAATTTTCTCGTCCGATATTCACATATCAAATACGGAATTACATCCTCTAGATTGAGTTACGACCTTGCATTTCCTGAACGTATATTTTTACACGAAAAATTATTGTTTATAATATAAATTTAATATTTATTATCCAAAAGCAACTAAATAAAAATAAAAATAGAAATAAAATGGAGCCAAAATGCAACTTTGAGATATTAAAATACAAAAATAAATATTTCCAGAAATTTTGCAGTCTAATTTTTAATTTTACTTTACATTTTTCATATTTGTTTTGTATTTACCAGTCTTGAGAAATGTCAAGTTCATTGCAGTTATGCTCATTTTAACCCTCCAGGGCCATTCGTATCATATTTGATACAGTATTTCCCTATAAGGAAACATTTGGTATTTCCCTATGAGGAAACATTTGGTATTCATTGACTGAGCAGTCAGTACTGCTTTCATTTGAAATTTATAAAATATTCCTCTTAAAAATGTTTTCAGGAAAATATTTCTTTCAAGGGTTATTTTCATACTGTATCAAATATGATACGAATGGCCCTAGAGGGTTAATAATATGATATGATTAAGGCTTCTACTTGTCATAAAGTGGGGGATCAGTTCTATATTGTTATGAAGTAATAAACAGATCCCCCACTAATATGATACGAATGGCCCTGGAGGTTAATAACATGACATGATTAAGGTTTTTACTTATCATAAAGTGGGGGATCAGTTCTATATTGTCAGAAGTAATAAACAGATCCCCCACTAATATGATGGGCTTAAATGGCCCTAGAGGGTTAATAATATAATATGATTAAGGCTTCTACTGGCAATATAAAGTGGGGGATCAGTTCTATATTGTTATGAAGTAATAAACAGATCCCCCACTAATATGATACGAATGGCCCTAGAGGGTTAATAATATAATATGATTAAGGCTTCTACTATCATAAAGTGGGGGATCAGTTCTATATTGTTATGAAGTAATAAACAGATCCCCACTAATATGATACGAATGGCCCTAGAGGGTTAATAATATAATATGATTAAGGCTTCTACTTGAATATAAAGTGGGGGATCAGTCTATATTGCTATAATAACAGCCAGATCCCCCACTAATATGATACGAATGGCCCTAGAGGGTTAATAATATAATATGATTAAGGTTTACTAGGTACATAAAGTGGGGGATCAGTTCTATATTGTTGCAGTGAAGTAATAAACAGATCCCCCACTAATATGATACGAATTGCCCTAGAGGGTTAAAAATATAATATGATTAAGGTTTCATTTAAAATGAAAGTGGGGACTGCCCTATACTACAGTGAAGTAATAAACAGATCCCCCACTAATATGATACGAATGGCCCTAGAGGGTTAATAATATAATATGATTAAGGCTTCTACTTGTACATAAAGTGGGGGATCAGTTCTATATTGTTATGAAGTAATAAACAGATCCCTCACTAATATGATACGAATGGCCCTAGAGGGTTAAATAATATAATATGATTAAGGCTTCTACTTGTCATAAAGTGGGGATCAGTTCTATATTGCTATGAAGTAATAAACAGATCCCCCACTAATATGATACGAATGGCCCTAGAGGGTTAATAATATATGATTAAGGTTTACTTGTCATAAAGTGTGTAATCAGTTCTATATTGTTATGAAGTAATAAACAGATCCCCCACTAATATGATACGAATGGCCCTAGAGGGTTAATAATATAATATGATTAAGGCTTCTACTTGTCATGTGGGGATCAGTTCTATATTGCTATGAAGAATAAATAGATCCCCCACTTTAATATGATACGAATGGTCATTCCTAGAGGGTTGGAAATAATATAATATGATTAAGGCTTCTACTTGTCATAAAGTGTGGGATCAGTTCTATATTGTTATGAAGTAATAAACAGATCCCCCACTAATATGATACGAATGGCCCTAGAGGGTTAATAATATAATATGATTAAGGCTTCTACTTGTCATAAAGTGGGGGATCAGTTCTATATTGCTATGAAGTAATAAACAGATCCCCCACTAATATGATACGAATGGCCCTAGAGGGTTAATAATATAATATGATTAAGGTTTACTTGTCATAAAGTGGGGGACTGCCCTATATTGCTATGAAGTAATAAACAGATCCCCCACTAATATGATACGAATGGCCCTAGAGGGTTAATAATATAATATGATTAAGGTTTACTTGTCATAAAGTGGGGGATCAGTTCTATATTGCTATGAAGTAATAAACAGATCCCCCACTAATATGATACGAATGGCCCTAGAGGGTTAATAATATGGGGTTAAGATTAAGGCTTTCCATTATATAAGTGGGGATCAGTTCTATATTGCTATGAAGTAATAAACAGATCCCCCACTAATATGATACGAATGGCCCTAGAGGGTTAATAATATAATATGATTAAGGCTTCTACTTGTTACAAAGTGGAGGATCAGTTCTATATTGTTATGAAGTAATAAACAGATCCCCCACTAATATGATACGAATGGCCCTAGAGGGTTAATAATCTTCTCTTGCCAATCGCTAAGATGATGTCGGTATTGCCTTGGCGGATATTTGAGGTCCTTTACTGCTTTTGTTTATTTTCTGATAAGAACGTTTAAAGTTGGAGTGATAATCAGTTTTAGCAAAAAATAAAAAAAAATATCTGCGTTTCTATGTTTTCTTCTTTTTATAGAATTAATATTTCATAAAGTTTCATCAAGTCGTGTATTTCATTCCGTTGTATATTGTTTTCTTGAAAATAATTCATAGATAGGACAAATGAACAAACGCTAGATCTGATCTACATCAATGATCTCCCCGATGCCATAACATCCAAGTAGGCATGTACGCCGATGACACCACAGTTTACTCTCGCCTCGATCAAAAATCTGGTGTTGGCGACAAGGCGAACCTCACTGCCGAGCTTGAAAAGGACCTCCAATCTGTGGTGGATTGGGGTAAGAAATGGCGCGTAAAATTCACGCGAATATCTTTCACAAAATGACATTTAATTCTTCTTCTATGTGCCCTGCCCCTTCAGGACGTAGGCGATCATGGATCTCCACGTCTCCCTTGTGGCTCTTAGTATGTTTGCTCCTGTTGCTCCTGGCAACCCCCGTTCCGTCATCCACCTGATCAGGCCCTGCAGATATGTTATCCGCTGTCTTCCTCTGTCTCTCCTTCCTTCTATCTGTCCAGTCAGTATCAGGTTCTCCAGGCTCTCCTTCCTCATTGCATGTCCCAGGAACTTCAGTTGTCTCTTCCTGATGCTCAGCATCAATTTCCTTTTTGTTGCCATTCTTTCTAACACTTCGTCGTTGCTTGTATGCTCAGTCCACGATATCCGTAGCATCCTTCTGTAGAACCACATTTCGGCCGCTTCCAGTTTTTTCCTCATTTTCGATGATATTGTCCAGCATTCACAGCCGTACTGAAGAACTGACATCACGTAGCAGTCTAGCACTCTTTTAAAAGAGATCACAGGAGAAGGCAACAAAAAAACTACTATACTATATTTTCCAAGAATCGGGTACCTAGCCGTGGTGTAATGGTTAACCATCTTGTCTCGCTAGAACATGTTACAAGTGAGTTCGGTGTTCACTGGCTGCTCCATGTTTTTGGCCTTGTGCCACATCTAAGCGGCGCTTAGAAAATTTACTATAGTTTCCAAGAATGCATGGCAATTGACAAATAATACAAATGAAATCTGTAAAGAAGACAACCGAAAAAAAATTCCAGTAATTTTCACAAGAATTCACGGTAATTCATTCAGTCGGTTAAGTATCATACATGATACACGCTTGGGCGATCCTGTCTCGAAAGAGACATGACTGACTGGGCAGAGGATTATCCCGCAGTAGGTTGCCATTGCTTTCTGCGGTAGACTGGTTGCCAGCCACGGCTATAGAACCCAATCTACCGCAGAAAGCAATGGCAACCTACTGCGGGATAATCTTCTGCCCAATCAGTCATATCTCTTTCGAGACATGATCGCACAAGCGTGTATCACATATGGCAGTTATCTGACTGACTATTCTGCCAGTCCCCCTCACTAAGAGAAAGACTACTTTGAATCATTAGTAAAGCAAAATGAATCATTGGTAAGGCAAAATGAATCATTGGTAAGGCAAAATGAATCATTGGTAAAGCAAAATGAATCATTGGTAAAGCAAAATGAATCATTGGTAAGGCAAAATGAATCATTGGTAAGGCAAAATGAATCATTGGTAAAGCAAAATGAATCATTGGTAAAGCAGGCAAAATGAATCATTGGTAAGGCAAAATGAATCATTAGTAAAGCAAAATGAATCATTGGTAAAGCAAAACGAATCATTGGTAAGGCAAAATGAATCATTGGTAAAGCAAAATGAATCATTGGTAAGGCAAAATGAATCATCGGTAAGGCAAAATGAATCATTGGTAAAGCAAAATGAATCATTGGTAAAGCAAAATGAATCATTGGTAAGGCAAAATGAATCATTGGTATGGCAAAATGAATCATTGGTAAAGCAAAATGAATCATTGGTAAAGCAAAATGAATCATTGGTAAGGCAAAATGAATCATTGGTAAAGCAAAATGAATCATTGGTAAGGCAAAATGAATCATTGGTAAGGCAAAATGAATCATTGGTAAAGCAAAATGAATCATTGTTAAAGCTAAGGAATGTGTATAGAACCACGATTTCTCTATCATCTAATGTCGTGGCCTTTATAAATGTGTTATATATAGTATGCGGAAGTGCGTTGTAGTTTAGTGGATATCGGCGCGGAACAAGAAATCCGAGAGCCCAGTTTCGAATTCTAGTTGAACTAATTGCATTCACTTACGCGCAAATACCCTTCCATTAATCTCTCTCTTTCCTCATGTCATGGGTTCAATAGCAGGTAAGATTGGGTTCTATAGTCTTGGTTGCTAACCAGTCCATCGCAGAAAATAATGGAAACCTATTGCGGAAAGATTTTCTCCCCAGTCAGTCATGTCTCTTTTCAGACATGATCGCCCAAGCATGTACACCAATTACACATAACTGTCTGACGGTAAATATATTGATTAATTTTTAGAAAATATTTAAAAAAATAGATTCATATCTAATCAGTCTTCTGGCGACATTCTTAAAATTATTTCGAAATGTTAGTTAATATGGTGTGGTAAAAGTTTCCATTTTCAGAACTCTTAAACAATTGTTTTACCAATTACTCGATTATCTTTTATCATCTCAGAATTTTACTTAGGTGTTTTCAAATTTCCACCCTCAGTCAATATTTTGCGCTAAATACATAAACACAGCTGCTGCAATTTTTAGAATTTTATGTTTAGCTATTTAAACAGTTCGCATTCAAGACAGTTTATAATAATTTTAAAATACAACTCTCAGTTATAAATGGAACAGGGTGAACTTATAGCTAAAATATAAGCATAAACTCTCACATTTATTGTCAATAGCCCAAATAAAATTTGCAAACGGAACAAAAACTTTCGGAATCGAGATAGTACAAAATGAAACACTATCAATATTTAACCCATTAAGGTCCATGTAAAACCAGGCGTTATTTATAAATAATAATCCAATATTTTCTTAGTAAGATTTAATATCTCTAGAGTTGGATGCAGGTGAAATGATGGGAAGACTGTCAGGATAAGGGAGATAAATAGCGATTGAACTTTGACTTGACGAGTCTCTGTAGTGTTTGTGGAAGTAACTCCGCAATAGTTTATTCCCGATAAACTACTGAAAAAAATGCCCATTAAATAGAAATGTCTTCCTTATAAATTGAATAAAGGAGAAATTTGGGTGAATCGAATCCGTAAGAAGTAGAATGGTGTGTTTTAGCTGTAAACAGCTGAACTCTTGTAACTAAAGCGTGAGTCTCATGTAAACATTCTCTATGGAAGGCATGAGAGAATATCGATAAGCTGCATCTGTTGAAACGGGAAATCAGTCTTCTTTTGAGAGAACTCGTAATCGAGTTTGACCTCTATCAAGGTTGGAAAATGAGAATATTGCAACTCCAGCCTAACCATGGCAAGACTTATATTTTTCATATCTTGTAGAAATAAAAATAGCAGAACCCCGTCATTTTGAACAGAAGTTGAAACATGCGCGTATAAATTACTTCCAGATTGAGGTTTCTGAGTGAAGCGAATACCAACAGATGTTCAAACATCTAATATCATTGCAAGAAGATATCTCGGGGTCAGATCAGTGATGAGTACATGGGACAAGTTCGGTTTTAGGCAACCTTTACGGGAAGGAATCTGCAAGAAAATGGTACAGTTACAGAGATATGACTTATAACAATTTTATGGGAGGTTACAATAAACACAGACAGAACAATCAATGCTAATCACCCAGACATCGTGATCAGAGGCCACAAACAGAGAATGTTTCTTATGGACATTGCAGTTTCTACAGATTGTGATGTATCTTCAAAGTTCTTAAAAAAATCTAAATCCAAGAATCTTGAAATGGAAATCTAAAACTGTGGCACAAGATGGCATCATTAATTCTTGCTGAATCATTCAGATTGACTGGGAAATGGTTCTGATAGACTTATTGAAACGATTTCTGGAAGTACATGTTTTTAAATAAATACAAAATATTGTCCTCACTAGTACAGCTAACACATTTCTTTTGGGGATCACCCCTTCTTGCACATAAGAATGGACTTGCCTGATGTGTACATGTAATCCTGCATATACATAGAACGGAGTAGTTGCAAAGAGTAGTTGTATAGAGTTTAGTAAGAAGTCAGTTAGTCCGTAAGTTGGTGCAGAGTTAGTTGAAGTTATTTGGATATAGACTCATTACACGGACATACTATTTCACTGCAGGCCTGTATATATTGATTTTTACTAATAGTATTCCTGAATTGATTAACCAGTGTTCCAGTTTGTAAATTTTTGTTTAATATATCTTATATTTTCTATTTCCATATCCATTTTTGTTATTTATTATTTTGTGTGGTTTCTCAACCGGAATCCACAACAATTTCGAAAAGCTTTATCTTTGTGTACAAGGTGTATAAAATTATTTAGTTTTTACAAAAATAATAACTGGGAAAAACTTGAGGCCATTTTTGATCTTAGGTCTCTGGTTGGAAAACGGAATCAAATGTGCATAAGATATAAATCAAAGTTAATAATAATAATAATTAAGAGTAATATAGAAGAAAAAATTTTTCCGTTACATCCAATGGTGTGTAGGGAAGCGTTTTTGCTGTTTCCGTAACTGTTTTTTTTATAAGGTAGGGTGCTTAGCACTGCGCCCAATACCCTAAAACGCGAGGAAGGTGATTTTCGAAGCGTAGCTTAGACGTGACACACGGCTGAAAAAAGGAGGTACCCAGTGAGGATCGAACTTTCTACACAGTTATAATGATTCTAGCGAGACGAGCTTGCTAACCATTACACCACGCCGAAGTGCCCTAATGTAGAATGGTACAACTTACATTAAAAACCGAATTAAATTCTCAGAAAAGAATTATGGTCATTAATAACATTGCCATCCCAGTGGTTCAATATAGCTTCAACATATTGAACTGAACTCTAAATGACATCAGACGAATGGATTTTAAGATAAGATTGCTTCTTTCTAAACATAAGATTCGTCATCGAAACGCTGATGTAGACGGTCTACATATGTTGTATATCGACAAACAACAAACACACATATATATAAAAATATAAAGTGATATTTTTATTAATATCGATGATTAACCGTGTAGAATAGTGAACAGAGAGTGAGAGAGCGCGCTTCTAATGGGTTGACGGGAGTGTCTCTCTTCACCGGCCGATCTCTGTCGCTCCTCTACTGCTACTACTCTGGTCTGTCTGTCTGTCTGGTGAAATCCGTGCGCCGAGGTCTTTTTATAATCTCCAAACCGGGACTTTTTCTTCCGGTTTTTGCCTCGCCCACGCACGCCCACGTAATTCTCAGAGACACCTGTTCTGTTTGCCTCTGTAGCCATTTCCGCTACTGCCGGAAATAAGGTCAAACAAACATCCGTTCCTTTCAACAACCGGAAACACCCCCGCTTGCATCAGCCTTTCTCGGGTGGGGCCAGATTGTTATATTACACATATACCTAGTAAAAAAGGTGGATAAAGACTTATTCACCTAGAAATGTCACACACGAAAACAACTATTGGCTTAGTAACATGTGTGTAAACAACAAAGGACTGAATTATACAATTAATCAAACAACATGAAATCAGAATTGAATTCTCAGAACAGAATTATGGCCATTAATACCCTTGCAATCCCAGTTGTCCAATATAGTTTCAACATCTTAAACTGGACTCTAAGCGACATGAGGTGAATGGATTCTAAAACAAGAAAGCTTCTTTCTAAGCATAAGATGCATCATCCAAAGGCTGATGTAGACCGTCTATACATACCCCATAAAGAAGGTGGAAGAGGTCTTATTCAGCTAGAATTGTCATACAAAACAACAACTATTGGCTTACTAACATACATAGAAACAACAAAGGACTGGATAATACAATTAGTAAGGCAATATGAAAACAGAAAAAAAATCAATAATTAAATAAGGCCGTAAATACAAACAAGATTTACATTTAGTAGATTCTGTAGAAAACCAAAATAGAACCAAAGGATCAATTTTTGCAGCAGAAAATATGAAAAAGAAAGCCCAACGATAAAGCTCTTAACAAATGAAACAACGCGGCAAGACAAACCTCTGCATGGCTAATATCTAGAACGTGCCAATAAATCCAGTGTTGATAAAGTTAATACTCATCGATGGTTACGTGCACCTGAAGTAAAGTCGGAAATGGAAGGTTTTATTCTTGTCGCGCAAGACCAAAGTATTTTCACTAGGAACTTTCAGAGAAATATCACACATAATAAATTGAATCCATAATACAGATTCGGTGACAAATACCATGAAAGAATGGATCATCTAATCTCAGGATGTTCTGTACTTGTCCTAAATGAATATAAAAATCGTCACGATAGAGTGGTGCAATATTTACACTGGACAATGTGCAAACAATTTGAAAAACATGTAAACAAACACTGGTATGAACATCACCCATTACCGGTTACAGAAATATAAGATGTCACCATTCTATGGGATTACACCATCTACATTGACAGGAAAATTGAAAGAAATAGGCCGGACATTATTTTCAAAACCAAAAAGAACAAACTTACTTCCTAATTGATATGGCTTGTCTAGCCGATTGTAACATAACAACCAAGGAATTCTAAAAACTATCAAAATATAAAGTAAATTGAAAAATGTGGAAATTGAAAACAAGAATCGTGCCAGTGATAGTAGGTGCACTTGAAATGATGAAAAATGGAAGAAAACAGCATATTAAAACAATTCCAGGAAACCCCAGCTTAAGTGATAAGGAGACTAAGGACACTAAGGAGAACTTTGTCGATATAACGCTACGGATGTTAGGGGAGATAAAAAAAAATGGAATGTAGCCCTAAGAATACACCAAAACCTGACTTAAGTCATTCCGTATTCTTAATAGGTAGTGTGACCATAGCAGAAATCGAACAATGATGACAATTACATAATTATAATTCTGATATACACTACCGGCCATAATTATTAGGCCACCCCAGTTTTATAAAAGAAATTATGTATTTCATACAATTTTTATTAATTATTGCAAAGTGGATAAGTGTAAATAAAAATAGAATGTTTCTTTTGTTATTATAACGTTGCAAAATTTTACAAGGCAAGGAAGCAAAGATGAACTCGTCCGAATCACCCTAAATTTATTTCATTCTTTCCTTGATGAAACTGCAATATAGGTAATTATTAAATAGTTATAAATTCATCTGATGCACATGTTATTGTGCAGTAACATACGAACCTTTCTATTATCATTTATAATTATTCACTTGACAATAAATACTAAAATATAGTATGTAACAGATCATTTTTAAACACTGGTGTGGCCTAATAATTAGTGCAAATTGCGCTACTATGGGTTTAAAAAACATCATGATGAGAGAACAGACAAAAATGAAGAAGTACAAAACCTGGCACTTCAAATTGAAGTAATGACTAATGAAGTATCTTACTTTGTTACTTTTATGGTTGACACACGGAATGAATTTTTAGAATTTCAATTTTTGACTATTTTTTAATATATCACACCATTGAAGGTAGTAAATCTACTAAGACAGAAGGGGTTACTGAATGTGAAAGGAGAGGAAAAAGCGGCGGACCTAAAGGAGACAACCACCTCCTTTAAATTTGTTGTCTTTCATTTTTTTTGTTTTTTACTTTTTTTCAGCGCAGTCTTATCGATTATTACAAAGTTTCCGATTATAAAAAAAATTGAAAAAATGTCAATATTTAAACAATTTTAGAGGGGGGACTCACATTTTTATACAACGTTATAGTAAATCGATCCTCCATTTCGGAATCACTCGCGTTGAGATCGCTTTGTTTTGTTTTGTTTTTTGTTTTTTTTTTGGACAAGTTGTTGCTCTTGTTTTTGTCTTTTTCAAGTTTTCTTTAATTTTTACGATGGCATCTTACTCGGAACCTCCAAGAATGATTTTATTAAAAAATTTCGCAAAGGATTCAGTTGTTGAATATACGCAAACAAAATAGTTAATTGCACAGGATCGATTTACTGTAAGGTTGTATGAATAACTGAGCCATACGCCTAAAATTGTTTAAATGTTGAAGTATTACAAATCTTTTTGTCAATAGGAAAGTTTAGGGTTTAATTGATAAGATTGCACTGAAAAAAGTAAAAAAAAAAATGATAATCAAACAATTTACAGGTGGCGTTAATGTCGAACTGGCGAGTGGTTCAAAATTGAGGATCGATTTACTATAACGTTGCATGAAAAACTAAGCCCCCATCTAAAATTGTTAAAATATTGAATATTTTTTTCAATTTTTTCAAATTTTATTTTTCAATCGGAAAAAGTAGGGTGTAATCGATAAGGCTGCACTGAAAAACGTAAAAGAAAATGAAAAACAACAAATTTAAAGGTGGTGGTAGTCTCCTTCAGATCCGCCGAAAAAGCACTATTAAGGAGCGAGAAAACTGGAACGAGTAAGCAGGAAGATAGTGGATAGCGATTGACAAGACATTTAAATTTTTTTTAAGGTCGAAGTTGCCGGGAAAGCATACAGCCAGTAAAAATAGAAGTGTGTAAAAAAAACAAAAAACAAAAAAACAAAAAACAAAAAACAAAAAACAAAAAAAAAAACAAAAAAAAACGGTTAACATATAACCTAGATTTAGATGAATTTAAATTGATACCCCCAATATAGTCAAGTAATCCACACTTTAGGCCATCATGTCTCCAAAGGGACATGACTGATTGGGTAGAAGATTTATCCGCAGTAGGTTACCATTACTTTTTGCGGTAGGCTGGTTGCCAACCAAAGCAAAAAAAAAAAAAATCTGTTTTGCTATTTAATTAACAGATATGGAAAGAGAAAAGATGGATTTTTGCGCGTAAGTCAAAGCAAGGAATTCAACTAAAGTTCGAACTTGTCTCTCCAATATAGCATTCCGAGTCGATATCCGCTGCACCACAACGCACGTTAAATATAATAATACGCTTAAACTTATGAAATCTAGATACAATAGAAAGCAGCTATTATAAAAGTATTTATGAAAAAGGCATATGAAAAGCTACATTACTATGGTGAGAAAGTGACTGAAGCCGAGACACCAGGTCAGGACTAATAATATTGCTGATTGTTCTTTAGATTCAGTGGGAGAGAAAAAAAAACAACGTATAACCTAAATAACGAATATGTATAATTAGATACCAGAACAAGGTTTAGTAGAGATATCAAAAAGATAAAATTTACTTGGAGTTACAAAGTTCAGCAAGTTGTAGAGAGCCGTTATCGCTTACCTTTTGAAATGGCATCACTCATAGAAGATTAGACAAAAGTAGTTCTATAAGAGAAAGAGAAAGAGAGAGATGTAGAGGATGCGAGAGATGCATTTTTTTTATCTAAAAATAAATTATAAATCTTATCGTTGCTACACCAAAAATATTTACTTTATAGTTCAGGCTGATGGGAAATATGATTGATTTTGGGATATTCTGTATGCTCTCCTTCGTTTGGTTCAAACTAGTCTACCTCAGGCAGGAAACGTAGAGGGTCAATGCGTCGACCCAGCGTGAACTCTGAAGTTTTCGATTGGGAGATGTGCAGATATCACTCTGAGAATGCAAGCCAACGGCAAAAACAAGCAAATATCGACAGTCAGCCATGTTTATCATTCTGGAGGATATCTTTTGTAACTTCATATTTTTTACTTTGTTTTATTGTCTCTTTCTTTCGCTTTCTCTTACTCACTTTCATTCCTTTTAATTCTTTGTCTTTCCCTTACTCATCTTCATTCCTTTTAATTCTTTCACTTTCCCTCTCTCACTTTCATTCCTTTTAATTCTTTCGCTTTCCCTCTCTCACTTTCATTCCTTTTAATTCTTTGTCTTTCCCTTATTCATCTTCATTCCTTTTAATTCTTTCACTTTCCCTCTCTCACTTTCATTCCTTTTAATTCTTTCGCTTTCCCTCTCTCACTTTCATTCCTTTTAATTCTTTGTCTTTCCCTTATTCATCTTCATTCCTTTTAATTCTTTCAATTTCCCTCTCTCACTTTCATTCCTTTTAATTCTTTCGCTTTCCCTCTCTCACTTTCATCTCTTTTAATTCTTTGTCTTTCCCTCTCTCATTTTCATTCCTTTTAATTCTTTCACTTTACCTCTCTCACTTTCATCTCTTTTAATTCTTTGTCTTTCCCTCTCTCATTTTCATTCCTTTTAATTCTTTCACTTTACCTCTCTCACTTTCATTCCTTTTAATTCTTTCACTTTCCCTCTCTCACTTTCATTCCTTTTCATTCTTTCGCTTTCCCTCTCTCACTTTCATCCCTTTTAATTTTTTGTCTTTCCGTCTCTCATTTTCATTCCTTTTAATTCTTTCCCTTTTCGTCTCTCACTTTCATTCCTTTTAATTCTCTCTCTTTCTCTCTTTCACTTTCATTCCTTCTAATTCTTTCTCTTTCCCTCTCGTACATTCATTCCTTTTAATACTTTCTCTTTCCTCTCTCACTTTCATTCCTTCTAATTCTTTCTCTTTCTCTCTCGAACATTCATTCCTTTTAATTCTTTCTCCTTCTTTCTCTCACATTAGTTTCTTTAAATTCTTTCCATTTCCCTCTCTCACTTTCATTCCTTTTAATTCTCTCTCTTTCTCTGTCTTTTACTTTCATTCCTTTTAATACTTTCTCTATCTGTCTGTCATTTTCATTCGTTTTGATTGTCTCTCTTCCCTTTCTCAATTTAATTCCTTTAAATTCTTTCTCTTTCCCTCTCTCACTTTCATTCCTTTTAATTCTCTCTCTTTCCCTATCTCACTTTCATTTTTTTTATTCTTTCCCTTTCCCTCTCTGTTTCGTTTCTTTTAATTCTTTCTCTTTCTCTTTCACTCTCTCACTTTCATTCCTTTTAATTCTTTCTCTATCTCTCTGTCATTTTCATTCGTTTTGATTGTCTCTCTTCCCTTTCTCAATTTAATTCCTTTAAATCTTTCTCTTTCCCTCTCTCACTTTCATTCCTTTTAATTCTCTCTCTTTCCCTCTCTCACTTTCATTTTTTTTATTCTTTCCCTTTCCCTCCCTGTTTCGTTTCTTTTAATTCTTTCTCTTTGTCATTTTTTCATTTTTCTGTTCTTTTCTTTGACGGAAATATTAGCAGATTTTCTCTTTATCTTCTTTTTTTGTTTTGATATTTCTCTTTCAACGTGTTTCTGTTTTTCTTTCTCCCTTCCTTGCACCTTCTCAACACTTTCTTGTTTTCTTTTTTTATCACTCATTTTATCACCACTTATCAAAAACGTCTTCATTTCCCTCTATATTCCCCCTCTATCTTCGTCCTTGACATAATTACTTTGTAGCACCCTTATGAAGATACAAGTGGGTATTGGCAAAATGTAAGAAAATGATTAAAAAGCACTTGTAAAAGACACTTTTCTTTACAAGATGGAACTTCTTCAGACAAATAATTTTTTTAATATCGCCAATCGGTATAATAAATAAAATTGGCTATCGATTTCGTTTGAGCATGAAATAGATTTTCGCGCTCAGCTTTAACCTTAATCTCCACTTTTATATTCACTCTGTCCCTGATATACGAGCCCTTTAACGCATAAATATAGCACATCTTAAAATCATATTTTCATTATATATATATATTGATAATTGCCTGAAGAAACCACTCATGGTAGAAACCTAGGTAGCGTTATAAGTCGTTTAAAAATGAACAATATTCAAAAGTTCTACAATGTAATTGGAGTAGACAGACTGAACTATCGCCCGGTTCACACTCCACCCACGTCTATTGAACAGGTGTAGAGGCTCATCCCTTGTTTCCTGTTTAGGATGTGGTTTCCTGCTTTCTCTTTTCCAATCTTTTAACTCTTACGTAGCCCCCTTCACACCAGTGGCCTTACCGCCTTGCCCGGGGTGATATTATTAAAAAAAAATATTAATTGCATTGAACACTTTTTAATACAAATGTGCACTGGTCTAACCCTAGTATGACCAAAAAAAGGTATTAAGCAATATATATATATATATATATATATATATATATATTGTCATCCGCAGACAGATCTGTTTTGCTGTATCACAGCTCATCAGTGGTGTATGTTTACATGTTATATCAAACGCTAAAAGCTGCCTCCTTCTATCGAGCGCCCATAGTTCAGAGGTAGAATCGCTAATTCGGTCGCGTTTCAGTCCTGGGTAAAATCAATCGGATGTCTAACCGTACTGATGAGCTGTGATACAGCAAACAGATCTGTCTGCGGATGACTATGTATATATATATATATATAATTAAAGAACAAGTACGAAAAATGTCTTTCATATAACATTTATTAAATACAAATGATTTAAAAATCCAAGAGACAGTGTATTGATTGAGGTATAGTTTCATTGGTCAGATACGTGTAACGTGTGAAAAAGCAATAGTAGAATATTAAATGTAGAAGAAAAAACTTGTGTCTGTTTAAGTGTGTGACAGCACGTCTTTTTGAATAAAATGAAAGAAATCTGTGATGAATGTATGCGTTGGGTGAAATCATATGAGAATATGTGCGTTTATGAGTTAATAAAGAAGAAACGCACCTGTCAAATGACGGAATGATTTTCTGTTCTAAATAACGTGAGATAATCATTTATGAATGTGTGCGTATATACGTATGAATCGTAAACGAAATATATTTTTGATGAATATTAAATGCATGTTTTTCTTCTACATTTAATATTCATCCATTGCTTTATCACACATGACCCATATCTGACTAATGAAACTATACCTCAATCAACATACTGTCTTTTGGATTTTTAAATCATTAGTTTATAATAAATCTCTGAAGAAGCTTGTAATAAGTGAAACCTGTTAGATGAAAGACACTTTTTTCCTACTTGTTCATTACTTATTCCATTCATCTTGGCGGATTCTGATCCATATATTCAACTCATATATATATATATATATATATATATAAATATAAAACTTTAATCCAAAAAAGCAGGAAGATAAATCTCCCAAAGACCCGATCTTAATTAATATTAATTGCATTAGTATTTAAAAATGATCAAGGTGGAGGGTTCAATGTAATTAATATTTAAATGACAGAACCAATTATAAAATAAAATAAATTTCGATGTTCAAATCAGTTGTATGGCGATTTCTACATGAGATTACTGGCGTCTCTGCAAAAGCGTGCTCAGCAGGAACAAGACTTCAATACCCCCACTAATCAATGAATTTGAAGTTCTCACCTCCCCAGCCGACAAGGCTGAATGCTTTGCCCCTAGATTCTCAACCAATTCGACACTGGACTCGTTAGGAATACCTACACCAGACTTCCCACCCAGAACTAAGGCTCAACTAAATAACGTCCACATTTCACCCTCGCTGGTCGCCAAGATAATTGCGCAACTTGACCCACACAAAACGAGCGGCGGTGACGGAATCCCAGTCATAGTACTGAAGAAATGTGCCCCAGAACTCTCCTCTGTCCTCTCTAAACTCTATAACCTCTGCCTATCTGCTTCCTGCTTTCCTGCCTGTTGGAAGTCCTCCTGCGTAGTACCTATATTTAAGAATTCTGGCGAACCCTCAGACCCCGCCAATTACCGTCCTATTAGTCTCCTTCCAATCTTTGGCAAAGTTTTCGAAGCCATTATCAACGCCGAGGTGATTCAGCATCTTATGGCCAACGGGCTTCTCTCTGACAAACAGTATGGGTTTCGCTTCACCAGGTCTACTGCTGATATGCTAACGACCATTACCGAGTACATATACCAGGCACTCGACAAGAATGGTGAAGCCCGAACCGTTGCCATGGATATCTCCAAAGCATTCGACAGGGTCTGGCATGCTGGCCTCTTGTGCAAACTGCGGAGCTATGGGATAACTGGACATCTGTTTGACCTCATCCAGTCCTTCCTCTCTAACCGCACATTAAAGGTGGTATTAAATGGGCATGCTTCCCAAAACTACCAGACGAACGCGGGCGTCCCTCAAGGTTCTATCCTAGGTCCCACGCTCTTTCTGATCTACATTAATGATCTCCCCGACACCATCAGATCCCAAGTTGGCATGTATGCCGACGACACAACAATCTACTACCGCATCGATCAGAAACCAGGTCTGGACGACAAAGTGAACCTCGCTGCCGCACTTGAAAGGGACCTCCAATCCGTAGTGGCCTGGGGTAGGAAATGGCTGGTAAATTTCAATGCCTCCAAAACAAAGCTGTTATCAACTAACCACCATAGACAATCGCATCTACCTCCCATTAGCATGGGACAGGCTAGCCTCCCAGAGAGTAAAATACTACGCCTCCTTGGCCTTACACTCTCGGCTGACCTCAAATGGAATGACTATGTTGAATCCATTGCCAAATCTGCTGCTATGAAAGTGGGCTCCCTGTGCAGGGCCCGGAAATTTTTCCCACCTGAAACTATTCTGCACATATACAAATCTACCATCCGCCCGTGTATTGAATATTGCTGCCATATCTGGTCGGGTGCCCCTGCTGCTCTCCTTGGGCTTCTTGACAAAATACAAAGGAGGATCTGTAACGTGGTTGATACTGACTTGACAGACCGGCTGCAGCCGCTCTCACACCGGCGTGATGTAGCTTCCCTGTGCCTCTTCTACAAGTACTTTCATGGCTTCTGCTCCGATGAGCTTAGATCACTGGTGCCGCCTAAGCACGAATTTACACGAGATACTAGATTAGCAACTAGGTCCCACCCTTTTACAGTTAAACAAATAAGATGTAACCGTAAATTCTACTCCAACAGCTTCTTTTCTCGCGCTTCCCGCCTGTGGAACTCCCTTCCACAAGTCTGCTTTCCCGACAGTTACAATCTCCAGGTGTTTAAATGTAGGGTCAATAGACACCTCCTATCACACTAACTCCCAACTATTCTCACAACACTCTCATCTACCCAACCCTCATTCTCGGTATCCTCACCCGCCTATCACCCACCCTCTGTTATTTCCTATATTTAATCAGCCTTTCTCCACTCTACGTAGCCACCTTCACAATAGTGGCAGTGACATGCCTTGCTCGGGGTGAAACGCTTATAAAAAAAAAAAAAAATATATATATATATATATTTGTTGCGGAGTGGTTATCGCACTGAAGGTTATAATCGTGCTCTGTCGGTACCAAAATGTTAGGAACTTGGTAATCTTCCACTGAAAGCTGACTCGTTAGTATTCGGCTAACTGCCGTCTAATATCAACTGCCTAGTAGGTCTACTGAACTCAAACAGAAGTCTAAAGAACTCCTATGAATTCCCGAGAACTTTTTTTAAACTCTTATTAATGTAGGAGGGAGAGTCCATTATCTGAGGAATTGTTTCCCCATAACAATATTGTTCTACAATCTATCTCCTCTCTCACATATAGCAAATATTATTGAGCAACATGATGATGCATGTAAGCATGAGTTAATAGTAAGTTATTGTTAGATTTTCACTGAATTCATGATCTTTTCGTGTTGTGTTTGTTGCGATGCAAGGATGAATAAATTGGTGTCTCTCCGTAAATAGTTCTAAGGCAGACAGAATGTATTTAAATCAATTGCGGATTCTATTTTTATCGGATTAATATTGTTAATTTTTATTCGTCTCTCGGGTGCGTCCTGATTTTCTCCCAAGGTGGTCCTCCAGCCGTCTCGAGGGAACACCTTACTCAGAATTTTTTTTTTTATATTGGATAAAATTACTCTTTACATTTCCTGTTAAAAACATTATGTTAAACACATTGCTTCTGTGCTTCTGGAGTAAGTTCATTTTTTTTTTTTTTTTTTTTTTAATCATATCACCCCGAGCAAGGCAGTAACGCCACTGATGTGCAGGGGGCTACGTAAGAGTGAAAAGATTGGAAAAGAAAAAGCCGGAAACCACATCCTATACAGGGAACAAGGGATGAGCCTCTTCACCTGTTCAATAGACTTGGATGGAGTGTGAACTGGGCGATAGTTTAGTCTATCTACTCCAATTGAAAAAACAAAAAAAGAGTGAAAAGATTGGGAAAGAGAAAGCCGGAAACCACATCCTAAACAGGGAACAAGGGATGAGCCTCTTCACCTGTTCAATAGACGTGGGTGGAGTGTGAACCGGGCGATAGTTTAGCCTATCTACTCCAATTAAAAAAAAACATTGTGGTGGATTGCTAAGTTTTAACTTAGTTAAAGTCCAGTCAAATTGATTTCTACTAAAATAAAAAAAATAAAAAAAATAAAGAAAACCAATTAAACATGAAAAGTTTAAAATTAAGCAAAAAAATGACTTACTTTTAAGAATATTTCAAACAAAAGAGATTCCCATCCCAACACGAGGGTACTACCAGGAAGATAAAA
Source organism: Ascarosepion bandense (assembly GCA_037127315.1). Lineage (NCBI taxonomy): Eukaryota > Metazoa > Mollusca > Cephalopoda > Sepiida > Sepiidae > Ascarosepion > Ascarosepion bandense. The sequence continues at coordinate 3,175,954 of JBBBDQ010000945.1, read as the reverse complement.
ATTATTTTTAACTTTTTGGTCCATTTGTATTGGCTTACGGTAAAATCATGTTGGAAGTAGGGTTTCTCATTCAATCGATTCATCTAAGCAGTGTAAAAATTTGTCAGTAGATAGTTAAGACGCCGCATGATGACACCAGGTACACCAAGTGATTGATGAACAAATAGTGATTAAAGCAACTCACTTTTGGAATACGAAGATAGAATAAAATATAGTGGAAAATATAAACCCAGACTGTTGTTTCGGATTAAATATTACATCTATTTTTGTAGACGAATGTTATTGTCAACGGCAAGGAGATGCCGTCATTATAAATTAATGAGAATCATTATTTTACATGAATTCATGAACATTTAATTTTTCAAATTGATCAACTGAGATCTATTATCTTCCTGATCCCTGTATTTTTTGATTTGCCTTTTCGCCCTGCTAATAGTTAAAGTAGGGAGCTTGAGCAATGTTTATTAAATTAGCCTTGTGGCAGACATAAGGGAACTCCCCACAATGTACTACAGATTAGAAGGTTGAGAGATAACACTGTTTCGTCTGTATAAATAAAAGAAAATTTACTTTTAGAGGAGAAGAACATCCAATTTTTAGGTTGGTTGGTTGGTTGGTTGGTTGGTTGGTTGGTTCATTCATTCATTTAACCAGCATATCAACCTTCATTACGCCATTTAATGCTGAAAATCGTTTTGATTTGTTTTATTTAGTTTATTTGTTTTATTGTTTTTGTTTCAGTCAAAAACATTTTGTTGGTAACATTTTTCATTCGAAAAAGGTTTTTTTGAAGCATTTTCATTCAAAAAGGTTCTGTTGGTAATATTTTCATTCAAAAAGGTTTTGTTGGTAATATTCTTCATTCAAAAATGTTTTGTTGGTAAATACTTTCGTAGCATTTTACCTCAGTCTGGGGGTTAACTATTTACCCATAGCTGGGACCCTAACAAGTGCTACCACTCTGGGTCGGGGTAGACCTGGGAACAACAGCAATTAAGAGGTGTTTCCATGCTCCTCACAACCTCCCACTCAGAGGCCTTGCTGCCGGATGCAGTTTATGGTCATAAGCAGAACCACAATTTTTAGGAAGTGAAATTATTAACTGTGAAATGTTCTAAAAATGTAACAAGTGCAATTGCAGAATTGGAAATGACAGAAAACGTCCAGACAGAAATCCTGTTCATGCAGAGAAAAACTCGTGACAGAACAAAACAAATCAAATATTTTGTGAATAAACAAAAGATTTTTGAGCTTTTTTTATCGGCATATCAATATCTGTTGATTATTTAATGCCAAAAAGGTGGGCTTTAAGGTAATGTTTGGTAATAGTGAGAGGGTTGATTTTGTCAGATTTTAATGAAAATTTTGTTTTTATTCTTTTTTAATTTAGAAAACTGAAAATGGCTTCTAAATTTATATTCAAAGATGTTTTGCTGAGAAGTTTTTCTTTTAAAAATGTTTTTTTTTGTCTTAAAAATATATTATTGGTAAGACTTTTCCTTCAAAAATGTATATTTTTCTAGAAAAGTCTTTTTTTGTGAATATATTTTTATAAAAGTGTATTTTTATACTTAATAGTGTTTTGACCCCAGTTTGAGGGTTAACGATTTACTCATACCTGGGAACCTAACAGATGCTACCACTCCGAGTCAGGATGGACCTGGGAACAACAGCAATTAAGAGGTGGTTCCATGCTTCACACAACCTCCCAATCTGAGACTTCGCTGCTGGATGCAGTTTACCGTCATGCCCAGGACCGGTTAAACAAAAGAAAAAGACAAAACTTATAAACTCCTTAATGAGATCCGCATACTTTTTATTTTCTCATTTAAGCTATGAAAATTAAATCTTATTTGCTCGACAATAAGCATGTTTAGTTTCATTTCCTTAAGCTATGTCGTTACTCAAACGTTTACATTTCAAATGATATCAAAAAATAAAAATAAAAATGACCGAATCTATCTCAGGGATACAGGCTAAACCAAGTCTTACTTATGAAATTGTGTAGACGGAATTTTTCGTTGATAATGGTCCCGCTGGTCGGAGCTCTGTGCAATTATATATATATATATATACTAGCAGTATAGCCCGGCGTGGCTCGGGTGTAATGAAAGCTTTAAAACTAATCCATGGTCTTGAAGCTCAGACTCTTTGGACGTTGGCACGAAAGACTAAAAAGCAATAGTTGTTCCCAGTTAAAGTGAAACCGTAGACTGAAAGAAAAATGAATAGGTGTAAGTCAAATTTTGATTTCTTGCTATCGATATCAAAATAATTGCACTATTGTAAGAATTGCAACCCTGAAATTTCTCAATATCATTTCTTATGTCTTTGTCTATGAGTATAACAAATTTGATTAAAATCGGACCAATCCTTTTATAACCCGATTTTTTCGATTATCGATTTTCGCTATCTATCGGTGGTGCCTCGACACAAAACCTAGCTGGGAACACTCGCAGACGCTTATAGTACAACTGTGTCAATTTTCAAGAAAATCGGTTCAGCCGTTTCGGAATCTATAGGTAACGGATACACACACACTGACACACTGACACACTGACACACAGAGACAAAGTTCCATTTATAAATAAGTCTAGATATATATATATAGTGTATCGAGGCAGCAGATAATTTTCTCAATATATACTGTTAAATATGAGCCGTTGTCAACATCGTATTTTTGTCTTTATTTTCACATGAAATTAAAGCCAAAATACGATGTTTAGAACGGCTCATGATTAAACATAATTGATATTCATTGTCTCTTATATTTAACAGTATATGTTTACAAAATATATATATATATATATATATATATATATATATATATATATATATACAGTATTTACATTATTCGGACTATTGTCCTCATCTTTGTTGCCATTTGTCCAACGTTTCGGCCGTTGTACGTTCCACCTTTCTTCAGGTGGTAGGAATTTCTTCCGGTGTTAGAATTTTGAACCAAACCCTTTATTATAATCACTGGGTTATATGAACTCCATTCCTTTGCCTAGAGCCTCTTTGGCTAGTCATGCGATATCTCCCACTAAAACGGTAAGTTATTTGTTCATCACTGCTGTAACCTGGTATTGAACTCTTTGGATCAAGTCACAGGAACTAACCAACGTCTATATCTAGGTTTGAAATTCGGAAGAAGGCCTGAGTGTACATCGGCCAAAACATCGTACAAATGGCAACAAAGATGAGGACAATAGTCCGAATAATGTAAATACTGTAAATACTACCTCATCTCAGAAATATAAACAAATAGAATGATCTATTATTAAACGTTGTACAAATGTCAACAAAGATGAGGACAATAGACCGAATAATGTAAATACTGTAAATACTACTTCATCTCAGAAATATAGAAAAATAGAGTGATCTATTATTTAGAGTCCTACAAATGGCAACCAAGATGAGGACAATAGTCCGAATAATGTAAATACTGTAAATACTACCTCATCTCAGAACTATATATATATATATATATATATATATTAAATCCAAAAGGTAAATCCCAAAAAACCTATCCTACTAATATTAATTTCATTAATATTAAAATTGATCGAGGTGGAGGGCTCAATGGAAACGTGCTACATCCTATTTATGGAGACAAATATAAAAGAAATTGATATTTCAATCCGTTGTATAGCTATTTCTTCGAGGAATTCCTCGCTTCTTCAGCAATGGCTGAAATTAAAACTTTATTCATTCAAATTCAAATATGTTAAAAGATTTTTTACCTGTAGAAGCCAAAAAAAAAAATTCATCCAAGAGTTTAAAAGTTGACATTTAGCCAAGTAAATTTTACCTTTTAAACTCTTGGTTCTTTTTGTTATTATAACTTTGCAAAATTTTACAAAGTAAGGTGCAATCATATATATATATATATATATATATATATATATATATATATATATATATAAAGAAATGATGTATTTCATACTATTTTTAGTTTTTATTGCCAATTGTCCTTTTGTTATTTTTACTTTGCAAAATTTTACAAACAAGGAAACAAAGATGAACGCGTCCGAATCACTCTAAATTTTCTTCATTCTTTCATTGATGAAAATGCAATATAGGTAATTATTAAATATTTATAAATTCATTTGTTGCACAAGTTATTGTGCAGTATCTTTACTGGCAGGAAACCGCTTGTATATGGACAGATAATGAATTCAGCAGATACACAAAGTTAGAAAGGAGCGTAAGACAAGGATGTGTCTTTTCACCGGATCTGTTCAACTTGTACAGCGAGAATATTTTGAGGTCCCTAAAAGTTATACCTAGATTTGTCATCGGTGGTCACAATTTTAACAACCTAAGATACGCAGATGATACAGTGCTGATAGCAGACACAGAAAGGAAACTACAAGACCTCCTACAGAAGGTAGCTGAAGAGAGTGATAAGAAAGGACTACAAATAAACTACAAGAAAACCGAATGCATGGTAACCAGTAGAAAGGGCAGCCCAATATGCCAAATACAGGTCGGGGATACTAGAATCAAGCAGGTACAAAAATTTAAATACCTGGGAAGTGTTATAACAGAAGACGGAAAGTGCGACACAGAGATCTGAAGGCGAATTGGCATAGAGAAAAAAACATTCCAGAAGTTGAGTAAAGTTTTAAGAAACAGGACAGTTTCGCTAGAAACAAAGAAGAGAGTACTGGATTGCTATGTGCTGTCCGTTCTTCAATATGGCAGTGAATGCTGGACAATATCATCAAAGATGAAGAAAAACAAGAAGCAACTGATATGTGGTTCCTCAGAAGGATGGTGCAGATATCATGGATTGAGCATGTGAACAATGATGAGGAAATTAATACTGAATATCAGGAATAGTCAGCTAAAGTTCCTGGGACATGCAATGAGGAAGGAGAGCTTGGAGTGCCTGATACTAACAGGCCAGATAGAGGGGAAAGCAGCGGATAACATATTTGAAGGACCTGATCAGTAGATGATGGAACGAGGGTTGCATGTTGTAACAGGAGAAGGCGTGTTAAGAGCCACCAAGGATAGGGAGACGTGGAAAGCCATGATCACCTACGTCCTGAAAGGACAGGGCACATAGAAGAAGAATATATATGACAAATGTTATATTAGATAGGTTTCCCTACATTCTAAAATGTTTTCCGTTTGGTGGAAGTAAATATTTCCATATTTTCTTTGTCTCAAGCGCTTTGGTTCATTTTAAAGCCATTTTTAATTAATCTGGAAAAAAGCACACAATTGGAAATTTCCAGGAATAGAAAAAATTCTTATATTTTGGCTAAATTATTTAAATGCAGCACATCAGAAACTAGCCAAAGAACTTCAAGATATCTTTAACGATCCCACTAAAATCCTAGCATTGATAACCAAAGGAATTACTTTTTTCCACCCAAAAATAGTGACACAAACAAACCGAAAAACTACAGACCAATTACATGCCTTGCGACAGCATACAAATTATTAATATCTATTTTAACAAAACAGCCATATTTTTCCTTGAAAAGAAATGACATACTACCGCTTGAACAACGAGGGTGCAAACGTGGTTGTTATGAATTTAAAGACCAATTATTATTAAAGGATGATCTTGGAAAACTGCTTAAAAAAACAGAATCAAAGAACTAACTATTCCGGCAAAAAATATGAAAAATAAGAATAAAGCTCTTAAACCGATGGATCGCCGCTGGCAATGCAAACATCTGCATGGCTAATATCTAGAACGTGCTAATGAATCCAATGTTGATAAAGTTAATACTCATCGATGGTTACGTGCATCTGAAGTAAAGTCGGAAATGGAAGGCTTTATTCTTGTAGCGCAAGACCAAAGTATTTTCACTAGGAACTTTCAGGCAAATATTATACGTAATAATGTTATCCAAAATGCAGGTTCTGTGATAAACAATAGACCATTTAATCTCAGGATGTTCTGTACTTGCCCCAAATTAATATAAACACCGTCACAACAGAGTGGGGGAATATTTACATTGAACAATGTGCAAATACTATGGAAAATATCTAAACAAATATTGGTATGAACATCACCCAGCACCGGTTAAAGAAATAGAAGATGTCACCATTCTATGGGATTACACCATCTATACAGACAGACAAATTGAAGCAAACATGTTTGTTAAAATGCAAGAAGAAAAAGCTTGCTTTCTAATTGATATGGCTTGTTTAGCGGATTGTAAATTAAGAATTCAAAAAACTATCAAAATATAAATACCTTGAAATTGAAATAGAAACAATATGGAAATTAAAAACAAGAATCGTACCAGTGATAGTAGATGCACTTGGAATAATAAAAAAATGGAACAAAACAATCCATTGAAAGAACCCTTGAAAACCCTAGCATAAGAGATATACAAAAAATTGTCTTGTTAAGTACAGCCAACACACTAAAGAGAACTTTGTCGATGTAAAGCTAGGAATGTTAGGAGAGATAGGAAAAAACATGAAATGAAGCCATAACAACATACCACGACCTGCCTTAGGTCTTCCCGCAAGACTTGGTAGGTAGTGCGACCATAGTAGAAATGAAATTATGATTAAAAATGATATAATAATAACGAGAAAAAAAGAATGATAATCATAAACAATTATAAATTCTATATCATGATAATAAGTAAAAAAAACTGTTACATTGTTAAGAATATAAGAAACTATCTCTAACTTTTTAATTGTATCTACTGGTATTTTGGATTTATTAATTATTATTTTGTGAAAAAATTTGGAAGTAATGTAATGATTTAGTTTTATGTTTATCGTTGGTACTTATGTTATTAATATGTTCTCAAAGTACTTCCTTCTTAAAGGGTTAAGTTCTTTTTCAATTAAACTTGCATTTGAGAAATCAAAATTGTGATCTGTGTTATTTCGATCTAATACAAGAGAGTTGTTTCAATTTATTTTGATGGTTCGTCAGTAATTATTTTCCTTAAGCACTTGTTGGTTATATGTATGTTATTTCATTTAGATTTTACCCATTTTCTAATGTGAACAATTTGCAATGTCTACATATGACGTTTATCTCGTTGCGTTTATTTAATAGATTTTTATTCTTATGTGATTTAATAATAAATAGTTTTTCATATAAACATAATGAACATTGTTCATTTAAGGACTTGTATGTTTTAGCTTTTTTTAGAATGTTCCACTTTATTGTGGGTGTTTGTTTTTTTTTGCTTCCTTCAGATACTAATGATATTTTCATAGGGATGTTCTAGGTTTGTATTTGTCATTATTAAATGAAGAGGTGTGCTGGTAAATGCGTTGTTTCAGAGTATTGTTAGTACTCCCTGTATAGATTTCTATATTATTGGGGTTTTCTTTTGAAGATATATCCCATTGATAGACGATTGATTGCGTTAACCACCTGTTTTCTAACGGGCAGTCTATAGGGTTTTTACAATTACATTTTTTCTTGTCTAAATTGCTATTTTCTGTTCTCCGGTTGTTCTTATTAATGTTATTATTTATTTATTATTGTGATAATTTATATTTTTTTCTAGATTGTTCATACAGTTGTAACTTAATTTAATAAGGTTTTTATTAAAGATCTTACTTAGCGAATTTTTCCGGAAAGATTTTTCTAATTAACGCGAGGAATTTTTTCCCCAATTAACTTTATTTTATCCATGTTCAATGTTTATATTAATGGCAAAAGTTCTCAAATTAATGTAGGAGCAGATTATCCGAGTGAATAAGGAAGGAAGAAAAATTTACAAAGTCCATAAAAGTAAATTTCGCCAATTCGCTGAAAAATATGAGACATTTCAATTTCAATGTCGAAACAAAATATACACTTTGTAGTGGAAAAAGGAAAATTGTAGATGTTCTAAACTACAATTTCTAAAATAACACATGTAAATTTTATATCTTCCAACAAACATACAGAGAAAACCAAAGGTTTTTGTTATTTAAATGTAAATCATCTGCACAACCAACAGCAAACATTGATTGATGATGAAAATCTATCTCGAAAAAAACAATATTTCCGTGTCGCAGTGTAGCATTAATTCATAACTATATATATATATATATATATATATATTTAGTCTGCCTAAAAGTTAACAGACAAATTGACATCTCGATAAAGACTAAAGTTTTAAATTTGTGTATGTATATATACATGGGTGTATTACTATGTATATGTTTTTTCTTACTAATGTTTGTGAATATTTTTCCATATGTGAATGTTTGTAGGTTTATTCATGTATACGTTCTTTTTCTCTCCCCCGTCTAATATATTAATAACTTTCTAAATCTACGAAATTGTTAAAATATATATATATATAGTTTTTTTTTTTAGCAACAAAAATATAGTAGATATAATAGTTAATTAATAATGCTGATCTTAATTTTATAAAATTTTAATACCAATGCCCACCAAGATTAATTTTAAGTCTTCCCACATATTCTCCAAAGTAAAAGTTGCTTTACTCTGATTGGTCCACATTCTACATACAATAATGCCTCCCTGATGAAAGAGGTCTTGCTTGTTCTTAACCTTTTAAAGCCATTCATTTTGAAATAACCACATCACTTGATAAGACACAAAAAGTGTCGAATCGTCTAATCTAAACCGAAGAAAACCCTTTTCATCTGAGATTTGGTTTTACACCTGCCGTAAGGAAAATTAATCAAAATTTGTCTCGAATATTTGAAACTGATGAATCCGAAAAACCCAAAGAATTCACTTGCTGGAAGACTTTTAAATGTGTTGAACAGTAAGCAGATCTATTATCCCATGACCTGTACATGTTCTGTGTTTTGTCATGAGCATGTGATGAAGAATGTTTGCTTGTTACAAAACAGCGATAAAATATTTTTCTCTTTGATATCACTACTGTGCACACAGACATTTCTTTTTAATACACAAGGTAACCAAAAATGTTCTGTCCGTTTTTTTAATTAGTCATTGAATGAAGTTGAAATATATACGAAATGCCTGTACCGATTATTTTCAAAATTCGGACAGCTGGATGTAGGAACATCAGACGTTATAAAAAAAAGCACGCACGGTGCCCGGCCATCAGGTATAAGCCGGACAGCTATGAGAAGGATGGAAATGTCTAGAGATCTCGTTCGGGGCTGTTTGCTTTAAGAATTCAAAATGGGCTTATCAGCAGCTGCATCAAGTCACCGCATATGTCAAGCGTTTGGGGATAGTGCTGTGGATGAACGTACTGCAAGGCGTTGGTTTCGAAAATTCAAGTCGGGATATTTGTCTCTCCATAATGAGCCTCGCAGTGGACGACCACTGGTCTTGAATGACGGAGTCCTGAAGGCGGCCATTAAAGAAGACAGTAGTCTAACGTGGTGAACTTGCAAGTGAGTTCACCGTTTCCGATGAAACAGACTTCACCTGTACCGCCTAAGTAAGACGTACAAACTGAGCAAATGGGTTCCGCAAACGCTGTTGGAGGTCCACAAGGGACAACGTGTGGCAGCCTCGGTATCGCTGCTTTCTCGCCACCGTACCGCATCCTTATTCAATCCAGTGCTTACCAGTGATGAAAAGTGGGTTCTGTACGAAACTCCCAAGCGTTCCAGGCATGGTTGTCTTCTCAGGATGCTGTCCGTCACACTGCAAGACCGCCTATGCACTCACGCAAGATTATGCTTTGTGTTTGCTGGACAGGTCGTCAAGTGATTCATTATGAACTGCAACCAACGGGCAAAAAGGTCAGTGGAGTCCTACACTTGCAACAATTGAAACGTATGCAACAGGCATTGCGCCAGAAGGAGCCAGCACTGGTGAATCGCAAATGTGTGATTTTCCTTCATGATAACGCCAGGCCGCATGCCGTGCGAGTGGTCAAGGATACCATGCAGCAACTTGGGTGGAAGACTTTGTTCCATCCACCTTATTCACATGAGCTTGCGCCATCTGATTACCACCTCTTCCATTCCCTGGATAATCATCTTCGTGAGAAATCCTTCACTAATGTAGCAAACTTGCGCAAAGCCCTCACGGATTTCTTTGCGTCAAACCCCCCGCCACCGAGTTTTACCGCAAGGACATTGAACATCTGGATACTCGTTGACAGAAGGTGCAGGATGCCGATGGCGATTACTTCGAAGACTAAATATAAGTTACACATACTGTGAAGAGTTTTCTTTCTTTTTTTGTTTTCTTTACAAACAGACAGAACGTTTTCAGTTCACCTTAAAGCATCAAAAATAATTTTGTTTTTTTTTCTGAGATGAGATAGTATTTACAGTATTTACATTATTCAGACTATTGTCGTCATGTTTGCCGCCGTTTCGGCCGTTGTACGGTCATGCCTTCTTCAAGTGTTAGACATTTCGAACCAAACTCTTTATTACAATCACTGGGATATTAAGGTCGATTGCGTAGTAGTGCCTCTTTCGGAAGTCATGATTTATCTCCCTCTAACGCTGTAAGTTACTTTTTCGCCACTGCTGTAGCCTGGTATTGAACTCACAAGTTTTTGGATCAAGTCACAGGAACTGTCAAAATCTACTTGGACATGTGACTTTAAAAACAACAGAATTTTTGGGACTTATAAATCTAATGTTCAGTAACACTTGGAGCGAGATGTGACACAAGGTCAGTTTTTAATAGTGCAAAACTGAGCGTGTAGGCTCAGGCAATTGGGCAAAAATTACTGCGTAACTGGGTACAAAGCTGGTTTTAGCTGGTCATTGCTTCCACGTCACCGAGCAGGTAGTAGGTATCTGAGAACAGATACTATATTTTGATCATGTCCAACGGATCAAAATATTTTTTAAATTTCTCTCTCTCTCTCTCTCTCTCTCTCTCTATCTGTGAGTGTGTGTGTCTAAATGTTCCTTCAGAAAGTGGATCATGCCAACTAAAATATAGCGTACTTGCAATAATTTTACTGGAAGCATATCTAAAACTGTGTGACATTCTGTTGTTTTGTATGACAAGGAAGGATATATTTTTTGTTTAATTTTAACACATCCAAAACGGAACTGCTCTCTATTTTTTTGCTTGAGAGAACCTCTTTTTTACATGTTAGGCGCATGCTTAATCGTAATCTCTAGAAAACTGACCCCTCGCGCCCTCTCCGGCAACGTTTTCCAGTGGCATAAAACGGAAAGCTTTTATTGAATCAATTCATAGATTTGCTGCTAGAAAAGTATTTACATATTCATAAGTCTGCCATTCGTCCATGCTTTAAATATTACTGCATCATATGGACTGGTGTTTCTGTTACATATTTAGGAATACTCGATAGAATCCAAAAATGAATCTGCAACCCATTGGTCTTGAACTAAAATCTCGCCTTTAGTTACCGTAATGCTGTTTCCTGTGCTTTTCCCATAAATAATTTCATGGTAATTGTTTTTTTGAACATTGCTATTTAAAAAGAAAAAGTTGATTTTATTCCGCACCCCCACAGAGAAATTGTACATATGGGCACAATTTCTTCTTCTATGTGCTCTATCCTTTCAGGACGTAAGCGATCATGGCCTTCCACATCTCCCTATCCCTTGTGGCTCTTAGCACGCCTTCTCTTTTTACACCACCCAAACTCTGCTTTGCCATCCACTAGCTCAGGCCCATAAATCTAGAATATAAATGTATAGAAACTAGCATGGCCACAAATGAGGGATCAGTTTATATAGTGATTACAATATAGATTTTATCCCTAACTTTATATCCACATTATAATTTCTTATAAACAGTTGGCATTTATATTCTTCTTCTATGTGACCTGTCTCTTTAGACCGTAGGCGATCATGTCTTTTCCCGTCTCCCTATCCCTGGTGGCTCTTAGTACACCTTCTCCTGTTACACCATGCAACCTTCGTTCCATCATCCAATTGATTAGGTCCTTCAATTATATTATTCGCTGCTTTCCCATGTCTCTTTATCCCTCTATCTGGCCTGTTAGTATCAGGTTCTCTAAGCCCTCCTTCCTCATTGCATGTCCCAGGAACTTTAGCTGTCTCTTCCTGATGCTCAGTATTAATTTGCTTTTCGTTTCCATTTTTTCCAAATCTTCACATACTCGGTCTACGATATCCACAGTATCCTTCTGTAGAACCACATTTCAGTTGCTTCAATACTTTACTCAACTTCTGGAATTCTTCCTTCGCCATGCCAATTCGCCTTCGGATCTCAGTGTCGCACTTTCCGTCTTTCCCGATGATATTTGCGAATAAATGAATATAACGAACGCAAAATAAAGAAGTTATAACTCGGTTCTTTGATTTCAATTCCCAGCCCCCGTTCTCTCATCCACCTGCTCAGGCCCCTCAAATATATTATCCGCTGCCTTCCTCTGTCTCTTTTTCCCTCTATCTTTCCTGTTAGTATCATGTTCTCCAAGCCCTCCTTCCTCATTTCATGTCCCAGGAACTTTAGCTGTCTCTTCCTGATGCTTAGTATTAATTTGCTTTTCGTTTCCATCCTTTTCAAACCTTGACATGCTCGGTCTACGATATCCGCAGTATCCTTCTGTAGAACCACATTTCAGTTGCTTCAATACTTTACTCAACTTCTGGAATTCTTCCTTCGCCATGCCAATTCGCCTTCGGATCTCTGTGTCGCACTTTCTGTCTTTCCCGATGATATTTGCGTATAAATGAATATAACGAACGCAAAATAAAGAAGCTATAACTTGGTTCTTTGATTTCAATTCCCAGCCCCAGTCCTCTCATCCACCTGCTCAGGCCCCTCAAATATATTATCCGCTGCTTTCCTCTGACTCTTTTCCGCCTCTATCTGGCCTGTTAGTATCATGTTCTGCAAGCCGTCTTTTCTCATTGCATGTCCCAGGAACTTCAGCTGTCTCTTTCTAATTAATTTCTTTTTTAGGACTTCATAAAGTATAATTGTGGGTGCGGTATTAATGGTGGGAATGTGTTGTTTGTCTGTAGAGCATACATTAATATGTTTGAGTTGGTAAAAAGTTTAAGATAAGCCAGATTGAAAACAAGTGTTTCCTTGTCAGCCTTTTAGCCTTGTGTATTTTCAATGTAACTATTACTATGGTATATAGACTTTATTGTTTTAAGTGCTTTTTGTAGACTGGCGGTAAGATCTCTTTTTTTTTTCAATTGAAATTGCCATGTTTAATCAATGTCAACATTTTTTTTCCTATCGTACTTCCTGAGTGTAGAATTATCTCCCGATTTCTTCCGTTTCAAAACATTGAATTTAAATGCATCAATTCCTATCTTCCGTCTTCTTAATTTATTTTAATTCATTCTTTTTTTCTCCTTAATAATTATTTTTTTATTTTATTCTTTCACATTCAGTATCCATCCCCTCTGTGTTAGTTGCTTTTTTGTTATGTTTAGGGTGAAATTATTAAATGAAATAAAACTTTTTGGTGATATTAGAAGAACGTTGCTAGCCACAAACAATGGCTCATCCCTCAATCTGTGTCAGAATTCTGCGGTAACTTTAAGAACTTCTGTCGCTAGAGACTTCTGCATAAACCAATTCTAACATTAGAAAACGTGTGTTTTATAGGATCTAGAAAATGAATTTTCGTGCTTTGTTTTATTTTGTTTTTATTTTCTATTGAGAACCCTTAATTTAAAAGAGGAGTGCACGTTCAAATATCTTTTATCGAAATGAGTTTTATAATCGTATTGCCCCAAGTAAGGAATTTTACTGCCACTGTTTTGCAGGGGTTTACATAGGAGAGAAGTTATGAGAAAAAGTGACAGGTTATAGGGGGTGTCAGGAAGTGGGTAAGAGAAGTATGACTGTGGCCATAAAGTATTGGAATCAATTTATATATTGACTGTAATATAAAATTGATCACCCACTTTATATTTACATAATAATTTCTTGTCTGTTGATAAGCCGTAGAAAACGAATCAGTCAGTCAATGAAATACTGATTAGCTACACACGCATGTCTTTTACATTCATTTACATTCTCTGGAATGTAAATGTATAGAATTTTTTTATAATCATATCATTTAAAGCAAAGCATTTTATTGCCACTGTTTTGCAGAGGGTTACATAGAAGAAAAATTATGAGAAAGGCTAACAGGTTATAAGAGGTGTCAGGAAGTGGGTAAGAGAAGGATGAGTATACTGATGAGAGTGGAGTGGACGGAGAAAGGAGCATGATAGAGAAGGAGAGGATGCAGGTTAGTGAGAAAGGAGATGATTATTGACTTTACATTCAAATTCTTGAAGATTGTAGCTATCAGGAAATCAAGTAAATGTAAGAAAATTCCATTTTCATTTGGCAATAAATACAAAAATAGTATGAAATACATCATTTCTTTAACAAAAACTGAAGTTGCCTAATAATTATGGCCGGTAGTGTATATATTAATAAATATACATATTATCCTACGTCTTTGGTACGACTTGGAATTTCATGCGCTATGCAGTCATTAGCTGCATATTTCAAACAGACAGTTTAATAGATTTGAATTTAAATTCACTCGATGTTCATTGGAATTAAATCTAATAAAATTATGTTACTGCTTTTTAAATAACAAGATTATTTTTTTTATTATACTACGGTTACATGTGGATAGAAAAATTCAAGTTTAAACTAAAAATTTGAAATTAAAATTAAAATGAAAAAAGTGAAAAAAAATGCAGGAAGGAAAAAATCACAGAGGCGTAAATCATGAGTGTTAAAAATTTGCATATTTATATATTACATGTAAAAATTTGCATATTTATATATTACATGTACATAAATATGTAAGGAAAATTAAAATTTTAAATAAAAATAAAAAATAAGATAAAATATGATAAAATAAAAGAAAAGAAAAATGAAAAAAAAGTCAAGTGGCAAAATACAGAATTAAGAAATAAACTGTAAGGAGCAAAAATAAATGAGTGGTTTAATTCATAATTGTTTAAAGTATTATTGAAGGTAAAAGAAAGAAAGAAAGAAAGAAAGAAAGAAAGAAAGAAAGAAAGAAAGAAACAAAGAAGCAAACGTAAAGCGTGATCTGTATCAATCTGGGTCTAAAAATTTAAGTTAGTATTCTTTTCTATGACAGCATGTGGTCAGGTCATCACTTCTTTTATAAGGCAAATTTGGATTCTTGATATGATTTAAGATGAGAAGTTTTTCTAAAAGACATAGATTACATTAATCCACTGTAATGTTTAGATTAGCTACGATATTCCAGCTCATCATTGGGTTCTTAGCGTTATGAGAACCCAATGATTACCTGGAATACCGTAGCTAAGTCCAAACATTACAGTAGAAAAAGAGATAAATGTAATCTATGCCTTTTATCTTAAACCCTATCAAGAATCCAAATTCGCTTAACAAAAGAAGGGATTTAATGACCATATACCCACATTGAAAAAAAAATACCTAGTTAAATTCTTAGACCCAGATTGATATTGACCCCTCTTTATGTTTGCCTTTTTTCTTTCTTTCTTTCTTTCTTTCTTTCTTTCTTTCTTTCTTTTTCTTTCTTTCTTTCTTTCTTTCTTTTTCCTTACATTTTTAATTTTTATTCCTAAATTTTTCTTTTTCATTTTTTCTTTTCTTTTCTTTTGTCCTATTTTTATTTTTATTTAAAGTTTTAAAATTTTTATTTTTATTTAAATATCTTTATGTAGATGTAACATTTGAATATTTAAATTTTACGACTCGTTATGAAACGCTCCTTTTTGTTTTATCTTCCTGCGTTTCATTATTTTTTAAATTTTTATTTTATTTTAATTTCATATTTAATTTCAAATTTTGAATCAAAATTTAAATTTTTTTATCCATATGTAACTAGAATATTTAATTTTTAATCTTATTATTAAATGCAGTAACGTATTTTATAAGATTTAATTTCATGAACATCGATTGAACTTAAATTCAAATCTATTAAACCGTTAGTTTAAAATATGCACCTGATGATTGCATAACGAATTAAATTCAGAGTCGTACCTTAGATGCAGTATAATATGTGCATATATATATATATATATATATATATATATATATATATATATATATATATATATATATATTTCCGTAACATACGTATTTATGTATACTTGTGTATCTGTATCTATATACGTTTCTATGAAATAATTTCTCTGAACATTTTTTTATTAATACTCGTATTTAAGTAGATATCATGTTTTTCATCAAACAGTATTATATATTTATTCCTACCGGCCTGATAATTTACGATAATTTTTTATACGAAAATGTGTGTCATTCGGCAGGATTCGAATTTTATTAAAAACAAAATATCTACTTAAATACATGTATCGATAAAAACATAAAAAAATATGTTCAAACAAATAATTTCAAATTGTCTGTTGTTTGCAACCAGTTTCGTTAATCTTCGTTAATTTCCATAACATGCTTACATTTGTTGACATTACGATACATTTCAGAGCAAATATGGTTATTACGATGAATTTAAAAATTGTGTTATAGGCTGAATTTGACTTTGTTCAGATTGATCGTCATTCGTGATCCACAGGTCCAAGACGCGCCAGATTACTTGGTAGCTTGGATAGGGGTTGCAGGTTCGAATCCTGCGGAATGGCACACATTCTCGTAAAAAAATTTATCGTAAATAATCAGGCCGGTAGAAATAAAGAGATATACTGTTTGATTTTAAAACAAAATATCTACTTAAATACGAGTATCAATCAAAAATAATGTTCAAACAAATAATTTCAAATTGTCGGTTGCTTATAACCAGTTTCGTTAATCTTCGTTAATTTCCGTAATATAAAACATAATATCTACTTAAATAAGAGTATCGATCAAAAATAATGATCAAACAAATCACTTCAAATTGTCGATTGTTTATAACCAGTTTCGTTAATCTTCGTTAAGTTCCGTAATATAAAACATAATCTCTACTTAAATACGAGTATCGATCAAAAATAATGTTCAAACAAATCATTTCAAATTGTCGGTTGTTTATAACCAGTTTCGTTAATCTTCGTTAATTTCCGTAATATGTGTCTTTATATCCGTGCATTTTTATGACTATATGTGTATGTATCTGTATTTATAGATGTTTATTATAATTTCTATTTTTGCTGACTACGAATTTTTCTCACACATCTCAAGTATGCTTGTATATCCTCCATATATGTGTTTATCCTGTTGAAGGCGTTTTGCTGTATCCTTGCAATTGACATGCGTGTATTTATTCATTTGCATCTCGTGTGTGCCTGTATATACCCGCGTGATTAGGTCTATGTTTAGCAGGCCTGTGCATCTGTAAACAAAAGAAACAAAATACTGTATGTATGTGTGTGTGGGTGTATGCGTGAGCGTGTGAAACAGGCTTTCTCTGTAATTATGAAGAAAGGTCTTTTTTTGTTCGAAACATTTCGGTTTCTTGTGTAAATAATTCTTCCTTTTCTCGTTCTTTATGGGAAATCAACGGAAGGATTTTAACGGGAGCAAAATGAACGAAAAGGAAATGAAATGAAGCCTCGAACTTTTTCTATCAACCTTTTTTTTTTTTTGTTATTTGTCCAGCTTAATCGATTTACTACGTTCATTAGCAGAACATAGAATCATTTTTTTTTAACCACTGAGATGATTACTCTATGAGTATATATCGGCCACTCGATTTTATTGATAATTTGAGAAAGAATTTTTTCTTATCCTAAAAGGTAGCACGATGTATCTGTATTGATTGGATAATCTCATGAGATTCCATAGGCACTGCATTGACAAAGATTCACTACCCCAAATATATTTATCTGGATAGACATGGCGGTCATAATAATCATCATCATCGTCATAATCAGTGTCATGTGGTCAGACAGTCGATGAGCAGATTGTCAGCTGACCACGGCTCTCCACATATTTCATTCATGCATAGTGCGCCATTGCAAGTAGACCTAGCGGAGTCCATTCCTCTCAACTGCCCATGTCCCTAGAACTCAAGGGTTGATTTTTGTTATGGACAAGTGGCTATTGATTCGACTTGTCGTGCTCTCTGCTTTGGCTATTGATATCAGGATAGGAAACCCGACAAATTCGATTTTGCACCATCATTTGACTAGATTCATATATTGCTATGGGGCCAAATCTAACCCTTTGTACTAGATGACGTCATTTGAATATTTCCTCAGCAATGGGTGATTACCAGAATATTTTTAATAATTTCACCGCAGGCAAAGTGGTGTTGCCATCGACAGGATCACAGGGAGAGAAATTGAGAGAGAAGATTGAGAAAAGGACAAACGATAGACGGATTCAAGAAGATAGAAGATTTAAAATTTTTAAGATTGTTGTTATCAAGGAAACATGTAAACGGGGGGGGGGGATTCCACAGGTAGGAGATGCGAGAAAAGAAACTATTAGAGTAGAAGTAACGGTTGAATTTTGCTATTTGAAAAGTTAACGAGTGGGACCAAGATGCCAATCTAGTAGCAGACTTAATTTCATATCGTCGGGTGTCCAGAGAGGAAAGCATTTAAGAACAGTTGCAATGAATATATTTATAGAAAAGACAGAGAGATGCCATGTTACGTCCGTGAGAAAGTGACTGAATTCAATATGCCGGATCAAGATCGATTAAACTACAAATCCTTCTATAGATCTTGTCACAAAGGTAGAGATATATTGCAGGAACACCAAACTATATATCGTATATTTCATTTGTGCGGGCGCGATTCTGACGTGAAAGAAAATTACGTCATTTTCACAAAATATTATTTCAAAAGTGATTTGATCAGTTTTATAAGATTGTTAAAAACAAGTTGTATATTAGTATATATATATATTTGTATATATATATATATATTTGTATATTCCAAATTAAATAAAAGTATTAATTAGATTTTCTTCAGAATATTATTATTTAAAAAAAATACCGATGTCATGAAATTACATAATGAGGTGCAAATTTTCTTTAAGCGGTAGCGGAAAAAATGCAGTTTTTGCATAACAGATTAACAACAACCCTCTCTATTATACTAAAAAACATATATATATATATCCTGTCACGCTCATGGAGAAAGACAATAATGAGGCAGCGTTGACTCAGCTCATTTTCTTTACTAGTAGTAATTACACTTATGCCGCGTGTTGCTCTTTAAATCGTCGATTAAGGATATATATATATATATGTGTGTGTGTGTGTGTGTGTGTGTGTGTGTGTGTGTGTGAGTGCGTGTGTGTGTGTGTGTGTGTCTGTGTGCGAAATTTCTATGTAAATAAATATAAGTATATATATATATACAGTTTGTTATATATATTGTATTATTCATGTATTTTATATGCGCCGTATTTATTTGAAAGTGCTCAATATCAGTGATAGAGCTAACATATTCTGTTAGATAGGTGTGAGCTTGTGACCCTGGGTTTCATGTTTGTATGTATTGAAAAGAGAAATAGGGTTTGTTTCAATAAGAAAAATCAGTATAGGTGAAAAAAGAGTGAGAAGCCGTGAACGTTTTGTTTAAATTTTTTTGTTATTATCATTATTAATATTATTTATCTTTGGTATAATATATTAATATTGTCCATTATGGCATTCGTGTACCTATCGGTGGTTCGAAACCAGAGTTAACTCTCTTCAGGCGAATAAATTTCTGACTTTACATATCGGGTTCCGTTTGTCTTTCTGACGGCCAAAAACACCGTGTATATATAGATATGGTCAAAATATTCATATACGTGCGTGTTCGTTTCCTGAGGATTTTCACAGGTTTGAGAATCGCTCACTTTTTATTGGTCAGAATTTTTACACTGATTTACGAAATTTGCTTTTGTCTTTTTTCTTCTAACTTGTTTTCAATGATTTTGATCTAATTTTGAGTGTGTACAATTCTAATTTTCAATAATAAGAAATATGATACGGGTCATCATGTTCCGTCTGTTGTTTTTTCTTGTTCAGTCGGAATCCAGAATTACTTGTTGAAAGGTGAAGTTTTTTTCAATCATGCGTAAGCCCGATGCTATAGCACGTCTTTGTAAAATCGAATGATCTTCTTTTCTTATTATTCCCTTGACCTGAATAGAAGTTAAGAATCTCTTTCTCAAAACATCCTGACGCCATTGCAATATCATTAATACCTTTAAGTGTTCGAACCATTTGTTCATCATTTAGTCTTTCCTCAGGTTTTACTCTCACATACATCCCGCTCTTGCAACGAAAGGCTTCTAATTTGCACTCGTCTGGTAACAATACATTTGATTTCTTCCATAGCAGTAAATTCTATTTATTCCCCTTAAATTTCCGCAGAGTTTGTGATTTGAAGAACTCAGTTTTTAGCCTTAATTGGAATTGGATTTATAACCCAAATCAGAGTTAAATGAGGTTTTAAAGTCATTTCTTCAGAATTATTATTGCTGTTTTTTTTAAATTATTTAATTGTTATTGCTGAATTATTATTTAATTATTTAATTATTATTGCTGTTTTTTTTAAGCTAGATCAGAGTTCCCTTTCGTTTTGGGATGGAGTTTTTATTAACCTTCTAGAATCTGAAGGATAGTCAGCTAATTTGAGAATACACATCTTGTGACAGAGAACACAAGTTAAATCACAGAAATGAACAGGACTTTTTGTCTTTTTAAAGGAAACAGGTTAGACTTTGGAATTTAAGTATTTGGTTTCAGTTCAAACACGCATCCTTCTGAATGCGAGAAACGTGACTTAAGCATAATGCAGATTGTTCAGTTTAATTCAGGTGCCATGATGTTTGGCTTAATTCACATGCCCAGATGAACGAAAGACTGAGCGGATTCTGATATCAATAAACAGACAAGCCAAAAACCACGAGAAATGGAAACTTCACGAGATGTGAGAGGCAGTAGCAGATACTGAATTAGACAGAAGTGAAAGAGGCAGTTGCGAGACTACGACAAAGAAGAAACAATAACAACTGACAAAATTGATTTAACATGTTCATTTTACTTTTAACAATCTACACATCTAGAGCAGTCAGTCAGTAAAGAGCTCTACATGATACACCCTTAGGAGTTTTATTAATAGCTATGCATCCTCTGAGCCTCACTGATCTAAGACGACTTTTCACAGTCGAGAGCGACACTGGTAAATCAAATTCAGCTGTCAACTCTGGTGCGGGTTTTCATTCTATCCCTTTTTCTCTCAGTGTAACATAACCTCCTGGCCGGTTCGCTACCCCCTGGTCCAGAACCTGTTGTAATGAGGATGACCGGAACCTGAGTCAGGGTTGATGCAGTCGAAACGGCACCAATTATGACGACGCTCTCGGGTCGTTAATCGTGATGATGGCCTCGTCACAGTAGCTGATCCTCAAGACGTCTATCATAACGGTGAATTTCTCTGCTCACTCTGTGTTCTTTGATCTCAGGAAAGAAACGTTGAATATCCGGTAGCCGTTTTTTTACCACCTCAAACCAGGCCCTAGACA
Organism: Ascarosepion bandense; assembly: GCA_037127315.1. NCBI lineage: Eukaryota > Metazoa > Mollusca > Cephalopoda > Sepiida > Sepiidae > Ascarosepion > Ascarosepion bandense. The sequence continues at coordinate 3,154,641 of JBBBDQ010000945.1, read as the reverse complement.
CGTGTACACTTGTGTAGAATAAACACGGCACCAATAAAAGAAAAGAAAATAAAATAAATAAATGAATAAGTTCGAAGACGTCTGAATGAGTTACAGAAAAGTCTTTATATATAGATATAGATAGAAATAATAATAATAATAATAATAATAATATTCAATAATAAAAGAAGGCAGTAAATACAAACAAGAATTACAGTTAGTAGATTCTGTAGAAAAGCAAAACAGTAGCCAAGAACCAACTATTGCAGCAAAAAATATGAAAATGAAAGCCACAGATAAAGCTCTTGAAAAGATGAAACAGCGCTGGCAAGACAAACCTCTGCATGGCCAATATCCAGTACGTGCCAATAAATCCAATGTTGACAAAGTTAATACTCATCGATGGTTACGTGCATCTAGATTAAAGTCTGAAACTGAAGGATTTATACTTGCAGCACAAGACCAAAGTCTTTTCACTAGAAACTTTCAGGCAAATATTATGCATAATAATATGGATCCAAAATGCAGGTTTTGTGATAAACACCAAGAAACAATAGACCACCTAATCTCAGGCTGTTCTGTGCTTGCCCCAAACGAATATAAAAATCGCCACGATAGAGTTGGGCAATATTTACAATGTGCAAACATTATGGAAAAGCTGTAAACAAACACTGGTATGAACATCATCCAGCACCGGTTACAGAAATAGAAGATGTAACCATTCTATGGGATTACACCATCTACACAGACAGAAAAATTGAAGCAAACAGGCCAGACATTATTGTTAAAAACCAGAAGGAGAAAACTTGTCTATTAATTGATATGGCTTCTCCAGCGGATTGTAACATAGCAACCAAGGAATTTGAAAAACTGTCAAAATATAAAGACCTGGAAATTGAAATAGAAAAAATGTGGAAATTGAAAACAAGAGTTGTACCAGTGATAGTAGGTGCACTTGGAATGATAAAAAATGGAACAAAACAACACATTGAAAGAATCCCTGGAAACCCCAGCTTAAGAGATATACAAAAAATTGTCTTATTAAGTACAGCCCACACACTAAGGAAAACGTTATCTATGTAATGCTGGGGATGATAGGGAAGATAGAAAAACATGAAATGGAGTCATAACAACACGCCACTACCTGCCTTAGGTCTCCCCGCAGACTTGGTTGGTAGTGAGACCAAAGCAGAAATCGAAATATGATGAAAAATGACATAATAATAATAATTAACAATAAAAGCAGAATGTACAATCGTTTAATTAAATATTTACAACAGAGCGAAAGATTAATTCAGAATAATCAGAGCTTTCAGTTTTCCCATTTACTTTTAAAAACAAAAAAGTTCTTTCAGGGCTCTTTATCGAAGCTTTACAGAAATAGACAAAACAAAGTAGTGGCTTGATGATGATAGTTGTCTCTTTCGTTCAGCGATAAAAAATATTTTTTTCAGTTAGTTTAACTCTTTCTCGGCTCATATCGCGATTTACAATAAACTGCAAAATCCACACAACTAATAATTTCTTTCGCTCCGTCGTATTAAACTAAGAATTACATTTTTTTTCATATTTAGAAATAGGGTTACATCAGGAAATTAATAATTAGAAATTACTATTGAGCATCAGAAAGAGACAACCGAAGTTCCTGGGATATGCAATGAGGAAGGATGGCTTGGAGAACCTGATACTAACAGGTTAGATAGAGGGAAAAGGAGACAGAGAAAAACAGCGAATAACATATTTGAAAGGCCTGAGCAGGTGGATAACAGAATGGGGGTTGCGTGTTGTTACAAGAGGAAGCGTGCTAAGAGCCGCTAGGGATAGGGAGACGTGGAAGGACATGATCGCCTACGTCATGAAAAGGACGAGTCACATAGAAGAAAAAAGAATCAAGAATATCCGTATCAAGAAATCTTCAGTTTCTTTGCAATCTGTCTTTGAGTGTAGACAACTTTGAATAAAATATCAATTTGTTCCTGCAACTCAATGCTTAGCAGTGTTGATTGTTGCCATTTTGAACTAATTACTTTAAAATAAAAAACATAAGTATATAACTGTTGTGTCGTGGCTCATACCATATGACATCTGGTCGCCCAGATGCATAAAAGACAATGTGCGCTTAGCATGGGATGTGGTGTCATTATCATGGACTTCGGGAAGTTACACCTACTAATGCGAGAGACTGTAAATATTGTATATACATCTTGGTTATACCACTCTGTTAATAAAGTAGTTTCGCTACATTTCACTGTGTATCTCTTCGTTCCACTATACAACAGTTGGTGACGAAGGATTCGAATTCATAGCGATCTACCAACAAAGCATCGTTCAAGTGTTAAAAAGATTTGTGAAACTGCTGGAATGTTTCACAAAGAAAGAAAATGATGCACTACTAGGTGTAACTTCCCGAAGTCCGTAATAATGACACCCCACCGTGCTAAGAGCTTATTGGTTCTTATACATCCGGCCGACCGGATGTCACATGGTACGAGCCACGAAACAACAAAAACATAATTAATGTAAAAGCAGACAGATACATATGTTACATTTGCAACAATAGTGAGTTTAAAACAAATCTATCTAATCTAAACTTATATATAAATGGAAATTTGTCTGTGTGTGTGTCTGTGCGTGTGTGTCCGTTACCTATAGACTCCGAAACGGCTGAACCAATTTTCTTGAAAATTTACACAGCTGTACTATAAGCGTCTAAGCTAGGTTTTGTGTCGAGGTACCCCCGATAAATATCGAAAATCGATAATCGAAAAATCGGGTTATAGAAGGAGTGGTCCGATTTTATTCAAATTTGATACACTTATAGACAAAGAAATGAGATTCAGAAATCTCAAGGTTGCAGTTCTTACAATAATGCAGAAAACTGATAATATATATATATATAAGGCAAGATGTTTGTGTGCGTGTCTGTTTATCTGTCTGTATGCCCCTTATACAAATCCACAATTTTTATCCGATTCACACCAAACTTCACGCAAATATTATTTAGGCTGAGTCTGAGCTCCAGGATCTTGGATTAGTTTTAAAGCTTTCATTACATCCGATCAACGTCGGGCTATACTGCTAGTATTGAATATTTAACTCAGCTGAAAATTTTGGTAATCTCAATATGTCTACTGTCGGGTAAATGGTGAAAAGAAATAGTTCTTTTATACAGTGTATTCAATATTTATTCAAATTAATTGTGGACAGACAAATTCAAATTTTGTTAATGAGAGGAACCCGGAGAAAGAATTAAAAAAATGATACACTGTAGTTACTGAAATTTTACATTGTTTACGTTTTTTGGACTGCTATGCTCATCTTTGTTGACATATCTGATGTTTCGGCCGTTTTACACTTCGATCTTCTTCAGGAGATTAGAATGTTGAACTGAACCCTTCATTTAAATCAATGGAGTAAATTGTTTTTGTTCCATATGTCATGATACTTCCGGATGTCTTATTCATTTCTATTTAACTCACCTCTATGTCTTTCTTCACCACTGCTGTATCCGAGTATTGAACACACATTTTTGGGGGTCAAGTCAGTGGATCTAACCAACGTATTTATCCACTGGGCCATGTGTCCTTGAAGACGGTCCAATCATCGGAGAAAGTCGGAGCATACAACGGCCGAAACGTCGTGAATATGACAACAAAGAATAGGAAAATAGTTCAAACAATGTAAATAATTACAATACCTGATCTCAGAGACAAAGAAAAGTTTTATCTATTACTATACAAAAATATACGATTTTAAGGTATTTCTTTAAAAAATATAAGCTGTTTTCAATGTTTTTCCTGTATTTTGTGTGTGCTTGTTTTTAACGATGGAATAATGTCCCTGTGTTAACTTTTACGTATATTTGGTCTATATGTATTTATATACACATATATTTAGAGCTCTCTTAGAGAGTTATCCTACCACTTTATGTACAGGATACTCGTTTGGATTCTTCTATATTTATCTACACCGCATATATATATATATATATATATATATATATATATACCTCATGAGCCAGACGGACCTACCTAGGTTTCACCTAAACGGATCGTCAGGGAAAGCTGACGCGCCAGTTTAGGTGAAACCTAGGTAGGTCCGTTTGGCTCTTTAGGTGTCTATGTATTTATTTCGCTCTACCTAAGTATTGAGCGCTTTCTGTTAGTTGATTACAAGTATCGAGTTTTTTTTTCTTTGAGGTTCGTGCTTATCTCAGTTCGAACCCATTTGACTGACGTTCATATACTAAGCTCTTTCTTTTTTTTAAACCATTTTTCCTTCTTTCGATAGTTTTTGAGGAAGGTTTTTCGACACGAGTATAATTTCTACAATCTCATTTATATGTATATTAGTCATCCACAAACATCATAGTTCCTCAGTGTGGCTAGACACATTCGCTTGCTTCTAGTCGAGATCAAAACTCGACCGATTTGCTGTCAGTCGGAGTCCCTACCCACTAAAACATAGGCGTATGAGATCAGAGAAAGGAAATTTGTAACGCGTTGTATATAAGCAGTGTATACACACGCCAGTTACCGGAAGAACTCAATACGTTCCTAGAGAGTAATGCATATATCGCAGAAGTGGAAAGTGTTTTTAATCGTAATGAGAGCGTAATATATTAGTCATCCACATACAAGCCTGTTTCGCTGTAAACACACACACACACACACACACACACACACACACACACACACACACACAAACTGACCCCAACTTTTAAAGAAATGTTTATTCCGGGTAATTATTTATACCTAATGAACGGAAATATGAGCTAATTTAAATCATAGAAATTAAATATAAGTTATAACCAATCTAAATAATATGTTGAGTTTATATATTTATTTACTTCTTCATGAGAATATACAAGACGGACAATCAACAAGTTTATCTTCATACCCTGCCTGGTGGCAAACGCTGCTGGTGGTGCCAGGGTCGGCGGTCCCGCCATAGCCACCGAAACCGTGACATCACCCCTGGTCGGCGGCTGATGAAGACAGGGTATCGCACATGCTAACACACGTTGTATGTTACAAATATATATGTATAATGACGTAAATTAATGAATGTATATAATTCTGAATTTTACTTCCTAATTCTTTTCTCATTTTTCTTTTCTTTTATCCTATTTTCATTCATAATTTTAAAATTTTAATTCTCCCTACATTATGTACTTGTAATATTTGAATATTTTTAAGACTCAAGATTTACGCCCCTGAGATTTCTCCTCCTTGCATTTTATTTTTACATTTTAGATTTAAATTTTAAAGTTTCATCCACGTGTAACCGTAAAATATTTAACTTTTTATCTTGTTATTAAAAAAGCAGTAACTTAACATTATAAAATTTAATTCCCATGAACATCGAGTAAACATAAATTCAGATCTAGGTGTCCTAGACAAAATCCAACGGAGAATCTGTAATGTGATCTATCCCGACCTACCATCCGCCCGTGCATTGAATACTGCTGCCATATCTGGTCGGGTGCTCCTGCTATCCACCTGGGTGTCCTAGACAAAATCCAACGGAGAATCTGTAATGTAATAGTTCCCGACTTGGCAGCTCAGATACAGTCACTTTCTCACCAGCGCAATGTGGCTTCTTTGTGTCTCTTCTACGAATACTTTCTCTGCTCCGATGAACTTAGCTCGCTGGTGCCTCCTATATATAAATCTACTCAAAAATAGGTCCCACCTTTTTACTGTGAAACCAATACATTGTAAACGCAAATTCTACTCCAGCAGCTTCTTTTCTCGCACTTCTCGCCTGTAGAATTCCCTTCCATTTACTTACTTTCCCGACAACTACAATCTCCAAGAATGTAAATGTAAAGTCTATAGTCATCTCCTATCTCACTAATCTGCATCTTCTCTCTCATGCTCCTTTCTCCGTCCACTCTACTCTCATCAGTATTCTAAACCTTCTCTTACCCACTCCCTGACAACCCCTATATCCAGTCATTCTTTCTCATAACTTTCCTCCTATGTAACCCACTGCAAAACAGTGGCAGTAAAATACCTTGCTTGGGGCGATTTATAAAAAAAATTAAACACTCAGTTTCAAATATACACCTGGTAATTGCATAACACATGGAACACCGAGTCGTGCTTTAGACGTAGAATAATATATATTTATTAATAAATTAGACTCAGGTTTGCTCTACGGTAGAATATTGCAGTGGATGAAAGTGTTGGTTAGTGCATTTGGTCACGTGAGTCGAGGCTTGAAGCGATAATTAATAAAAGCTAGACGAGATGATGTGAACGTTAATTTTTGCTGCTATACACATTTCGCTTTCTCGATCTTCCATGGAGGAGGAGGAATGAACCACTTCTTCTTCTTCTATGTGCCCTGTCCCTTCAGGACGTAGGCGATCATGGCATTCCACATCTCACTATCCCTGGTGATTCTTAGCACGCCTTCTCCTGTTACACAATCCAACCCTCGTTCCATCATGCACCTGCTCAAGCTCTAGAATATAAATGTATAGAAATGTATATATTGATTACATAGATTTGATCCCCCACTTTATATCCAAACAATTTCTTATAAACAGTTTGCATATATCTTCTTCTTCTATGCGCCCTGTTCTTTCAGGACGTACGTGATCATGGCTTTCTACATATCTCTATCCCTGGTGGCTCTTAGCACGCCTTCTCCTATTACACCATGCAACCCTCGTTCCATCATCCAATTGATTAAATCCTTCAAATATGTTATCTGCTGCTTTCTCCTGTCTCTTTTTCCCCTCTATCCTGCCTGTTAGTATCAGGTTCTCCAAGTCCTCTTCCCTCATTTCATATCTAACGAACTTCAGCTGTCTCTTCCTGATGCTCAATATTAATTTCCTTTTCGTTTCAATCCTTTCCAAAATCTCATCATTGCTCACATGCTCGGTCCATGATATCCACAGCATCCTTCTGTAGAACTGCATTTCAGTTGCTTCAAGTTTTTCTTTCATCTTTGAGGATATTTTCCCGCATTCACTGCCATATTGAAGAACTGACATCACATAGCAATCCAATACTCTCTTCTTTGTTTCTAGCGACATTGTCTTGTTTCTTAATACTTTACTCAACTTCTGGAATGCTTCTTTCGCCATGCCAATTCGCCTTTGGATCTTTGTGTTGCACTTTCCGTCTTCTGTTAGAAAACTTCCCAGGTACATAAATTTTTGTACTTACTTGATTTTAGTATCCTTGATGACCATTCATTCAGTTTTCTTGCCGTTTATTTGTAGTCCTTTCTCATCACTCTCTTCAGCGACCTTCTGTAGAAGGTCTTGTAGTTTCCTTTCTGTGTCTTCCATCAGCACTGTATAATCTGCGTACCTTAGGTTCTATCTTTGTCGTGTTTTAAATAAACCATTGAGGTAGATATGACATTAAGCAATAAACAACCGACAAACAACCCATGGAAATTCGACCACTATTAGATACTTGATCTGAACAAGAATAATAACTGTTTTCAATAACCATCATCAGCATAAATCCAGACAATAAAGAGATTACAAATGAATAGATTTAAAAACTGACAATTTCCATTTCACTCGAGTAGGCTTCAAAGACATGAGAGTATTATCGCGTAAAACATTTTCCGTTACACCCAATGGTGTGTAGATCAACGTCTTTGCTGTTTCAGTAATAAACAGTTTTTTTTTTATGGGGCAGTGTTGTTAGCCCTGAGGAAAAGTGATTTTCTAAGCATAGCCTAGACGTGACACACGGCCGAAAGTAGGCGGTACCCAATGAGGATCGAACTCATTACTCAGTTATAATGATTCTATTGAGACGAGCTTGCTAACCATTACACCACACAGAGGTGCTCAGTGTATTATCGAATGCTCTAATTTTTTCTTTCTTTTTTTTCTTTCTTCATTTCAGAGAAATCAAAGAATCTTTTACATCTAAAAAATATAATATAATTATAAAAAATACAATACAACTAATTTAATTATCCGGAATAAGTCCTCCCCGCCAACTGATATTTACGTAAAACCAACATATATCAATTGACATGCCCCTTAAAAAAATGTATCTCCGTCAAAAAAATAACAAAAAAGTTAAAATAAAACAAATCTGTATGCTGGATTTACAACAACTACACTAGCGAACAACTTACATTATACATATCTAATCATTCGTCTATTTCGAGACATCTGCAACGACATCTCTGTTTATATTTACAATATATAAAAATAATGATCGACTACACAACTGTCCTAAACTAAGAAAACAATAAATTCAAACTACAGATCCTCGAAGCAATATTCATAAAAAACAAAAACCGTCACTTAATAAAATTAATTATGGATACTTTAGTAATGTTCTGAAATGCTTATAAAAAGAACAGTTTTCCCTGCTTGAATACGTGCATGACCATGATATTACAACATAAACAAAATCCATTGTGCATAATTCTCACGTTAAAATGAACACTAAGAATAACTGTCAACTATTAAATTAAAGCAAAAAAAAAAAAGTACAGTATTTTTAGCAACACAGATTTGTGTTTTTTTTTTAATCATTTCACCCCGAGCAAGGCGGAAACGCCACTGATGTGCAGGGGGTTACATAAATGTAAAAAGATTAATTAGAAAAGAGTGAGGAGTACAAAATAGTTAGAAAGGAACAATAGAAAGCTGAGAAAGTAGGTGCGATGACAGATACATAGGTGGAGAGAAAGGGAAGGTTATACGGGGGAGGGGAGAGAGCTAGAGGCCAGTGGTTAGTAGATGAATATTGACTTTGCATTTAAATTTCTGGAGGTTGTAGCCGTCAGGAAAGCAAGAATATGGGAGCGAGTTCCACAGGCGAGAAGTGTGAGAAAAGAAGCTGCAGGAGTAGAATTGTCGTCTGCATTTGGCTAACCTGACTGTGAATGGGTGGGACCCAGTTGCCAGTCTGGTTGCACGAGTAAACACCTACACTAATTATCCATGAGTGTGAACAGATTTTATTAAAAGTAAGCAAATATAATGTTTACAAATTATTTAATATATATATATATATATATATTGAATATTTAAATATTTTCGTTTCATGATTGACGCCTCTTTGATTTTTTTCCCAGGAATTTATTATTTTTAATATTTTAATTTTAATTTTAATTTTGAAATTTAAATTGGAACTTTATGTCTACATGCAACTATTGAATATTTAAATTTTTAATTTTGTTATTAAAAAAGCAGTGAATTAACTTTATAGATTTAATTCTCATGAACAATGAGAAAATTGAAATTGAAATTTATTAAACTATCAGTTTGAATTATGAACCTGATGATTTCGCAACGCATTAAACAGGATGTGCGTTGTGGCGCAGTGGATATCGGCTCGGAACGAGAAATCGGGGAACCGAGTTCGAATTCCAGTTGAATTCATTGCATTCACTTACGCGCAAATACCCTTGGGAAAGGTATTAATCCGTCTCTTCCTTCCAGTTATGGGTTAAATAACAGGACGGATTGGGTTCTATAGCCTTGGTCGGCAACCAGTCTACCGCAGAAAGCAATGGCAACCTACTGCGGGATAATCTTCTGCCCAGTCAGTCATGTCTCTTTCGAGACATGATCGCCCAAAGCGTGTATCGCGCATGGCACTTAACTGACTGATATATATATATATATATATATATATATATATATATATATATGTACACACACACATATATATATGTGTGTGTGTGCATATACACATGTATATATGTATGTATATACATGTGTGTACACACATATGTATAGATGTGTGTATATAAATATGAATATGCATCTATGTATATATATATGTATATATATGGATATATATAAGTATGTATGTATATGTATGTATATATATGTATACGTATATATGTATATAAATGCATATATTTTTACATCCATGTATATATATATATATATGTATATATCTAAATATATATTGTTAAATATAACAGACTATGAATGTCTATTATACTTAATAAATGAGCCGTTATAAACGTTTATTGGCTTTAATTACTGGTGGAAGTAAAGACAAAAATTGTCCGACACTTGGAGATTGTTTTATGACGCTAGTAATGTAATATTGGATGTGCGTTGTGGTGCATTGGATATCAACTCGGAACGAGAAATCGGGGAGCCGAGTTCGAATTCCAGCCGAATTCATTGCATTCACTTCCGCGCAAATACCCTTGGGAAAGGTATTAATCCTTCTCTTCCTTCCAGTTATGGGTTAAATAGCAGGACAGATTGGGTTCTATAGCCTTGGTCGGCAACCAGTCTACCGCAGAAAGCAATGGCAACCTACTGTAGGATAATCTTCTGCCCAGTCAGTCATGTCTCTTTCGAGACATGATTGCCCAAGCGTATATCACGTATGGCACTTAACTGACTGAATGTAATATTTAAATATTTTCGTTTCATGATTGACGCCTCTTTGATTTTTTTCCCAGGAATTTATTATTTTTAATATTTTAATTTAAATTTAAATTTTGAAATTTAAATTGGAACTTTATGTCTACATGCAACTATTGAATATTTAAATTTTTAATTTTGTTATTAAAAAAGCAGTGAATTAACTTTATAGATTTAATTCTCATGAACAATGAGAAAATTGAAATTGAAATTTATTAAACTATCAGTTTGAATTATGAACCTGATGATTTCGCAACGCATTAAACGTCGTGCAAAAGACATGGAATAATACGTGCAATTTTCAATATATATATATATATATATATATATATAGAGAGAGAGAGAGAGAGAGACAGAGACAGACTGACAGACAGACAGACAGACAGAGATGGGAGGAGGCTATGATTTTCAATAAAATACGAGCAATGTAGGACTGTATATTTTTTATTTTCTTGTGTCGTATTAAACACGCGATAGTTGAATACCGAGAAGCAAGTGTAATCCTAATTCAGCAAGAAGGGAGAATAAGAAATGTGCAGAGATTTTCCAAATGATTTTCAATGTATGACTTTCTATTCTTCTAATACTAGATCGCTAACCTTATCACTAGCCTCTTAAAAAAAGTGTTGCTTACACTAATGAAATTAGTCGTTTATGAAAAAGGCTGTAAATTCAATAAAGTCAGACTCTGAAAACCTACCCGATTTTATTCCATTAATAGGCAAAGCAGCCTTCTTTAAAAACATATCAAGGAATATAGGTTAGATAAATATATTTATCTCATGTACTTTCTGACACTCGGATTTCGCTGGAGAATTCATTTTATAAAGGGAAATGAAGGTTTCCAAGAACGCCTAGTCGCGACCAAGCGCATTAATTGATGACAGTTTAAGGTATAAAGTGTAATCTGCTTCTTCTGCGTTTGAAGTAATTACGAGAGCGGAAACAGACATTCTGCGTTCTAGTCATTGTCGAATTATCTCCTTATTGTAAACGAGAATACCTCCAAAAGCTACAATCGATTTATCAGAAACATCCTATTATAGTTGTTGAAATGAAACCATAGAAAATCAACGCTTTCTAGGTATGAAAACACGGAAGGAGCAGTTAACTTTTGTAATTATTCGAAAGACTAGATCAATAAACCAATTTCAAGGGAGAAAGAAACAGAATTATAGCTAGCTGTATTAATAAATTTTAAAAGACAGATGCCTGGTCTAGACAAAAAAAACAACAACGCCTATTCATGAATCAGGAGCGCTTTCATTGAATGCTACATAGTTTAATTTGATAGCAATAATTAAGATTCTGGATTACCAGAAGGATATCATTTTAAAAGATTTATTTTAACTAACCTCTTAATAGCTGTAGAATATCGAAGTTGCAAGCCTGATAAAGAATGTAAAAGAAGACATGACTAACCATCAGCTGTTTTTTTTAAGTGCGGCAATGCGTACAAGCCTTACTAAGAATGTAAGTGAAGAATTTACTGACCATTGATTATTAGAAGACAGAATGTAGGGTTGTCAGCAGGAGAAAAAGGCCAATATGCAAAATGTCAATAGGAATCCAAGGTCGCTCTGAAATAGGGAAATGATTTCCATAACCTCAGTAAAATATTAACGTGACAATTTAGTTAGAACGAAAGGAAAGAGTATTAAACCGTTATGTAATTGTGTAGATGTGCGTTGTGGTGCAGTGTTTATCGGAACGAGAAATCGAGGAGCCGAGTTCGAATTCCAGTTGAATTCCTTGCATTCATTTACGCACAAATACACTTTGGAAAGGTATTAATCCGTCTACTCTTTTTAGTTATGGGTTAAATAACAGGACAGGTTGGGTTCTATAGCCTTGGATGGCAAACAGTCTACCACAGAAAGCAAGGGCAACCTACTGCGGAATAATCTTTAAATAATAGGACATATTAGATTCTATAGCCTTGGCTGGCAACCAGTCTACCGCAGAAAGCAATGCCAACCTATTGTGGGATAATCTTCTGCCCAGTCAGTCATGTCTCTTTCGAGACAAAGCGTGTATCAAGTATGGCACTTAACTGACTGATATGAATATAATACTTGGAAACATGATTAAGGCTTCTACTGGTCATAAAGTGATCCGTTTTCTATTGTTATGTAGTAATAAACTGATCCCCCACTAATTAGTAATTAATAATATAATACATCTCTTCCCCCTTTAGCGATGAGTCAAATAACAAAACAGATTGGGTTCAATAGCATTGGCTGGCAACCCGTCTACTGCAGAAATCAATGGCAACCTGCTGCGGGATAATCTTCTGCCCAGTCAGTCATGTCTCTTTTGAGACATGATCGCCCAATCGTCTATCACGTATGACAGTTAACTGATTGAATTGTGTAGAATGGTAACTGAGGTTGTCTAAAGTAATTGTTGAACATAAAATCGTCTATCTTCTAAGCCATTTTGCTCAAAGGAATAGTCGTCTAAAATTTGGTCGAAAGACCTACCGTTTATCCTGTACGCATTGGTACACTGAACGGCGGTATTCTCTCTGACTCTATTATTAATTAATGCCTATCATGGGATTAAACATATTCTTCACTCAACCTTTATTGTGGTGCAGTGGTTATCAGCTCGGAACGAGAAATCGGTAAACTGAGTTCGAAACTCTGTTGAAATCCTTGCATTTACTTACGCACAAATATATTTGGGAAAGGTATAAATCTGTCTCTTCCCTCTAGTTATGGGTTAAATATCAGAACAGATTGGATTTTTATAGACTATGCTGGCAACCAGTCTATCGCAGAGAGTAATGACAACCTACTGCGGGATAATCTTCTGCCCAGACAGTCGTGTCTCTTTCGACACATGATCGCCCAAGCGTGTATCACGTACGACACTTACCTGACTGTTTCCTTACATAATTATAAACTTTATAACAGTAATAGCACTCCGTCTCTATAGCAGTGAATACTGGATAGTCAGCACACAGATAAACATATTTTGAATATCATAGACGGAACATGTATGGAACGAGGAAGTTTTGAAGATAATTCTTTGTCAATTTTGTTTAGCGTATTTGATGCCAAAGTGTAAATATTTTAAACACAATGTAATGGCTTCAACTTAATATATTTTGAACGCATTAGTATGCCTTCTACTACATATGGCATATACTGTTGGTAAGCTTTTATGCAAACTAGTAATTTTGTCATAGAAATTATTTTCATAGTTTCATATTGTTTTATTTTTATAATCATATTACCCCAGTCAAGGCATTTTACTGCCACTGTTGTGCAGGGGGTTACATAAGAGGAAAGTTATAAGAAAGAGTGACAGGTTATTGGGGGTTTCAGGAAGTGGGTAAGAGAAGGATGAGAATACTGATGATAGTGGAGTGGACGTGGAAACGATGCACGCTAGTGAGATACGAGATAACTATAGACTTGTCATTTAAATTCTTGGACATTATAGCTGTCGGGGAAGCAAGTAATTGGAAGGGAATTCCACAGGCGGAAAGTGCCAGAAAAGTAAGCTGATGGAGTAAAATTTGCGTTTACATTTTATTGGTTTTACAGTGAAAGGGTGGGACCTAGTTGCTAATCTTGTGGATTGAGTAAATTCATATATAAGGGACACTTGTAAGCTAAGTTCATCGGAGCAGAAACCGTGAAAGTAGAAGACAGACAGGGTAACCACTGTATCTGTGCTGACAAGTCTAGATTGATCATATTACAGATATTCCGTTGGATTTTGTCAAGGACTCCTAGGTGGATAGCAGGAGCACTCAACCAGATATTGCAGCAGTATTCATATGCACGGGAGGATGATATATTTATATATATGTGCAGGATGGTTTCGAACGGGAAAGAACTTCCTGACTCTACACAGAGAACCGACCTTCTTAGCAAAGGATTTAACTATGTATTATATATAGTCATTCCACTTGAGGCCTATTGACTTTATTTGTGATCTCTCTTACTATTTGTCTGTACCTGTGACTCTAACAGGTGATACTACCTCGGATCAAGATGGAATTGGTATCAACAGCAATTAAGAAATAGTTCAACACTTCTCAAAAATTCTCAATCCGCCTATTCAGAAACTTTCTGCCAGGTGTAGTTTATCGTCAAACCTAGGTTACGTTGTATATGTACTACAACTTCTGGCTTTTCTCCCCGCATACTTATATTCTAATAAACGTGTTGTTCTTCTCTACTAAATTCTCTGTTATACAGTCACTTCAACATATACGGTTAAGGATGTGAAACGAACTGAATTTTTTAATTTTTTTGTTGTTTTATTTTAGGTCGTACTGGTCGTTTTTCGACATTCGCGGCTGTCTTCAGGACAATACCTGACAGTTGCATTGTCTCTATTTCTTACTAGGAGTCAAATTAATCGTTTTTTTATGGCCAAGAAAAAGTTATTTTATAGTTTTAAAATGGTACAAGATTTATTCTTTGTATTAGCTAATTTTATTGTCTCAAGTAGGGGGATGATGTCGATGACTTGTTTGTAAGGAGAAGGGTAAAGTGAATAAGAGAATTCCCATCTTCTATCATGATAGACTCGCGTTCTCCTCTCCTAATATTTATAATTTATTAGGTTGTCCCAAAAGTTCGTAAACACTTGCGAAAAATTGAATTTTTATGCAATTTTGCGTTTATATTCTTATAGTGATCTTCATATTTGTATTCCAGATGGCAATTGATAAAATTGAGCTGCGAGTTTTGATTCGTTACTGCTGGAAACGAGGTCTTTCAACCAGAAAAGTTGCAGAAGAGATTTGTGCTGCCGAAGGTGAAGGAACAATTGCATATGCGGCGATCTCAAAGTGGTACAAGCGTTTCGATTCTGGTGACAATGAGTCTTGAAGATAATTCTCGTTCGAGACAGCCGTTAAAGTTGGATGATGGAGACTTGCAAACCGGGTTGGACATTGCGCCTTCATCGAGCACTCGAGAATTGGCTGATGAGCTTGGAGTTAGCAAATCGACAATTCACCAACATTTGAAGCACCTTGATTTTGTTCACTCAAAAGCCGCGCCAAGATCCGCACGAACTCACCGAAGCACAAGCCAATTGACGAGTTGAAATTTGCTTTCAGTTGCTCAACAATCCATTGGACGAGCGTTTTTGGAAGCGCATTGTGACATCCGACGAGAAATGGGTCTATCTGGTCCAGCACAATCGAGACAAGCGATAGGTTCAGAAAGGGCATGAGACACCGTCGGTTCCAAACAAAGATCGATTCGGCAAGAAAGTCATGTTGTGCGTTTGCTAGAAGTTTGAAGGAATCGTGCATTTTGAGTTCCGAATGGTCGTGCCATAAGTGCCGAACTTTACTGTCAGCAACTTGAGTGGGTCTACGAAACGTTGCACCAAAAGTACCCGGCTCTGTTCAACCGAAAGCGCGCTTTGATGCAACAGGACACAATGCCAAGTCACACACCGCCAGGAAGACCAAAGACAAGTTTGAGGTTCTGCCACATCTAGCCTACAGTCCTGACTGTGCTCCATCAGATTACGGCCTTTTCTGCTCAATACAACACTCTCTGAAGAGCCGCCGATTCGACTCGTTTGATGAAGTCGAGGAAGCGTGTCAAGAATTCGTTGATTCGAAGCCGGCTGAATGGTACATTGACCAGAACCGAAAGCTTGCAGAGCCATGGCAAAAATTCTTGGAAAATGATGGTCTTTATTTTGAGCAATAATTTTTGTTGTTTTTGCGAGTAAAATTTCCATTTTTTGCAAGTGTTTTCTGGTAACCTTAGATTACTTGGCGAGTAAAATTTCAGTTTTTTGCAAGTGTTTACGAACCTTTGGGACAACCTAATAATAATGCTGTTCATTTCTCCTAACACAGTTGCAACATCACATATGGTTATGGTGTCTCTCACTTAATCTTGATGTAAATGATCTCTGATCTGCAGTAATCTGTATTTGTTGTACCGATACCGTAGTCTTCAATGCTCTTTTCTGGTCAATATACTAAAGTCATACTGTCTGTGTTTCTTGCTGTAGAACGTTTTTTTTAGGAATAGAATTTTTATTTGAGTACAATTCATATGTTCACTTATTGGATACTTTTATTGTCCCAAGCTTAAAATGTCTGCTGACGACTTGTTTGTAAAAGAAAGGTTAAAGTGAGTAGATATTTCCCGCTTTTATCATAACAAACTCACATTCCTTCGATATAGGGATATATTTTGGAAGTAGAAAACTCCATTTTTATCAGGAAATATAGCTTATTCGATAATTATTGATTTGTCAATAAGCGGACCAATTTCAAAGTATCATTCTGTTTCTGAAATCTTGAATCTGTGTCTGTCAAATATATTTTCTTTCAGAAATTTACGAAATACCTTCAGCAATGTATGTGGCAATTTTCTTTTTTCATGTATGTGATCATGATTTTCCTAAATCCTTAAGTATTTTCTCATCTGTTTTTTACACAATGTTGCATTTTATCTACCTTTGTATCACTGAGAGACAGGAAGAGTGAGTCAATAATATGTACACTGACAGTTCTGAAATGTTTAGACCTAACAAAACTCATAAACACTAATATCTCTCCGACAAACCCCAACAAAAGAATTAAATTTATCATATATTACGCTAAATCCACAACATCCAACTCAATCGTCCGCAACGACTCCTCCCCCACCGTTAGCGATTTGCAAAAAAACAATGTAGTGTATAAATTTAAATGCTCCTTTCGAGAATGTATCTCTAACAAACTAAATAATACCTACATTGGACATACTACAAACTCGCTTTCGCGAAGACTTACATTGCACTTAAATGAAAATTCTAACATATTCCAACATTTAAAACACCACGGCTATCAACACACACTTGTTGAAAATACGCATATACTTAGACAAGAAAATAATAAACGAAAACTTAAAATTCTAGAAGCTATCTACATCAAACAGTTTAAACCTAGCCTAAATAAAATAAATTTCGACACCTCAACTAACATACTTCAATGCCTATAATCGACGGGAGAAGTCATAGTTATTATACTTACCCCGTACACCCATAGTAGCAGCAGTTCCCAGACCATTCCCTCATGCCACGATACACTCAATTGACCAAAAACCCACTATCACCATTCCTTCTCGGCCTACAGCCATGTGCGACACAATAAATGGACCTGTCTAATTTTCTCTGTATAACTCCACTCTGTTAAAAATAATTTAAATGTTCTATGTTCACTGAAAATTAAATGTTCATCCTTTGATAATGGCTTATGTAAGCCGAAAGCTCAGACCTGATAAAAAATCAACAATTATTGCGATTTCTTGTCATCTTTCCATGAGAACATTATCAAGCTAATCAGATCTTGCGAACGGATCTTACGCAAAATAAATAGACAGAACTTGTCTATATTATTCAATGAAACCTGTATATATATATATATATATATATATATATATATATATATATAACGTTTACAATTTTATATATTAGTCATCTACATCCAAGCCTGTTTCGCTGTATCACAGCTCATCAGTGAGGCTAGACACATACATTTACTTCTGGCCGGAATCGAAACTCGACCGATTTGGAGTCAGTCGCAGTCGCTACACCCCTAAGCCATAGGTGCATGGAACCTGTGAAATTTTAACGTGTCGTATATAAGCAGTGTATACACAAGCCAGTCACCGAAAGATCTCAATTGATTTCTGAAGAGTAATATATATCTAAACTTATTTACAAATGGAACTTTGTCTGTGTCTGTGTGTGTGTCCATTACCTATAGACTTCGAAACAGCTGAACCGATTTTCTTGAAAATTTACTATAAGCGTATGCGAGTGTTCCTAGCTTGGTTTTGTATCGAGGTACCCCCGATAAATATCGAAAATCGATAATCGAAAAATCGGGTTATAGAAGGAGTGGTCTGATTTTAATCAAATTCGATACACTCATAGACAAAGACATAAGAAACGATATTCAGAAATTTCAAGGTTGCAGTTCTTACAATAGTGCAGGAAATCGATATGTTTGTGTGTGTTTCTGTTTATCTGACTGTATGTCTGTATTTTTTCAGCCCTTTTATTTTAGTTTTTGCTTCGGGTTTGACTCTAAGTAGGTATAATTGTAGTTCTTAGTCTCAGCCATGATACCATTTACTCAGAGGACTTATTTAGCCTTCAATATTCAGTTTACGACGAAAAAAACTGATTTGATATCTATGCCAGGAAATGAAAATTTGTCTTACATCCATTCATTTTTCTTTCAGTCTACGGTTTCGCTTTAACTAAAAACAACAATTGCTCTTTAGTCTTTCGTGCCAACGTCCAAAGGATCTGATCTCCAGGACCATGGATTAGTTTTAAAGCTTTCATTACACACGAGCAACGCCGGGCTATACTGCTAGTATATATATATATATATATATATATATATTACTTTTACAGTGAAACCGATTTAATGTAACAGAATTTCTACTCTCAACTTTTTTTCTCGTACTTCCCGACTGTGGAATTCGCTTCCGTATACTTGCTTCCTCGACAGCTACAATCTCCAAGAATTTAAATGTAAGGTCAAAAGTCGTCTCCTATCTCACTGACTCGCATCCTTTCTCTCAAGCTCTTTTCTCCATCCACTCCAAAGCGATCACACCATTATTCTCTTCCTTCTAATACCCTCTTTTTGATACCCCCTATAACCTGTCCCTCTTTTTCATCACTTTCCCCGTCTCTAACCTCCTGCGCTACAGTGGAAGTAAAACTGCTTTGCTTGGGGTGAAATGATTAAGGATATATATACACTCCTGATCAAAAATTTAAGACCACTTAAAAATCTTTAAAATTTTTTTTTTTTACAGATAGATTTTAAACACCTTCCACTTAAGGTTCCCTAAACAAAAAGCTGCATTCCAAACATTTTATTTAGAAATTTACATTTTTATAAAATGAGGCGATTTACACATGATCAAAATTATAAAACCAGGGGTATAAATTGTTAGATCTATGGTAATTCCAATGTTTTTAGTTCAGTTAGAGATTAGCAATCACTGCGTAAAGGTGTTACCATGCCTAAAGCAAGCAAATTTACCAAAGTTGAGCGTTCTCGAATTCTAGAATTCCATAAGCAAGGTTTGTCACAGCGGGCGATCGCAGCTAAGGTAAATCGCAGTAAAACTGTGATTTGCAACTTTCTAAAGAACAGTGAGAATTATGGAAAATCCTCTGGTAGGCCCCAAAAATTTCTTCTGCATTGAGTAAGAGAATAAGACGGATTGTTACGAAAGATGGGGGACTTTCTTCTAGTCAAATTAAGGCAGTCACAGATGCTGATTGCAGTCCCGTACCCATAAGACGACACTTACGACAAAAAGGCATGGTAAATAAAAAAGTGTAAACAAATTCCTCGGCTGCTTCCACGTCACAAGGTGGACTGCTTAAAGTTTGATTGTGAATACCAAACATGGGACTTTGAGAGGTTTAAGGAAGTTTTGTTTTCCGATAAGAAAAAAGTCAATCTAGATGGTCCTGGTGGCTTCCAACGATATTGGCATAACAATAACATGCCTCCTGAAATTTTCTCCACATGTCATAGTGGTGGAGGGTCCCTAATGTTATGGGGTGCCTTTTCTTACAGAGGGACGATGGAGCTCCAGGTGATGCAGGGTCGTCAGAGAGCGGCTGGTTATGTTAACCTGCTACAAAACGCATCTTTGATGACGGAGGGCCATCGTTTGTGTGGGGATGGATGGTTATTCCATCAGGATAATACTGCAATCCATGCTGCAAGACGGACCTTGACCTTTCTACAAGAAAATTGGTCCATCTCTTGGGACATCCTGCATGCTCACCGGACTTGAACCCAATTGAAAATGTTTGAGGATGGATGACAAGAGTTGTTTATCGAAATGGCAAACAATATTCAACAAAAAATGAACTTCGGGAAGTCATCTTCAGAAGCTGGAGCAACATCCCCCGCACCTTAATGGAAACGTTTATTTCTAGCATGCCCGACAGAATATTTGAAGTCATCAAAAGCAGTGGAGATAGAACTCATTATTAAATTTGGTTGTTGAATGTTTTCATACACTTTTTGTACAATTTCATAGAATTTTTGTCTCTGGTCTTATAATTTTGATCATGTGTAAATCGCCTCATTTTATAAAAATGTAAATTTCTAAATAAAATATTTGAAATATAGCTTTTTGTTTCCATAACCTTTTAGATTGTAGTATTGGTAACCTTACTTGGGAGGAGTTTAAAATCTATCCGAAAAAATATTTTTTTTGAAAGATTTTTAAGTGGTCTTAAAATTTTGATCAGGAGTGTATATATATATATATAGAGAGAGAGAGACAGAGAGAGAGAGAGAGTCGCCGACTGACGCCATTACGGTCGCGTTTCAATCCTGAGTAAAAAACAATCGGAGTCTGACCGTACTGATGAGCTGTGATAGGGCGTAACAGATCTGTCTGCGGATGACAATATATATATATATATATATATATATATATATATATAGTAATATTAATTATAAGAGTGTGAAATAACAAATAGATTTAAACCCAGTGTTAAAGATTTTACTTTTATAAAGAGTGCTCGATACAGAGTAGACCTTTATATTATAATACTTGTTACAATAGTTTATAAAAGCGTAGTATCACTACACAAAATTTTTTATGTTTCGGAGCAGAATGTTTTTGCTTCAAAACATGAAAATTTTTGTGTAGTGATACTACGCATTTTTAAACCATTGTAATAACTATTACAATACTATATATATATATATATATATATATATATATAAACTTATTTGTAATTGGATCTTTGTCTGTGTGTGTATCCGTTACCTATAGACTCCGAAATGGCTGAACCGATTTTCTTGAAAATTTACACAGTTGTACTTTAAGCGTCTGCGAGTGTCCTTAGCTAGGTTTTGTGTCGAGGTACCCCCGATAAATATCGAAAATCGCTAAGCAAAAACATCGGGTTATAGAAGGTCCGATTTTAATCAAATTTGATATACTCATAGACAAAGACATAAGAAACGATATTCAGAAGTTTCAAGGTTGCAGTTCTTACAATAGTGCAGAAAATCGATGCTAGTATATATATATATATATATATATATATATTATTGTGAAGCACTCTTTATATGGGCTATGATTATATAGCTCAAGAAAAATACGTGTGCAACTAACACTCATTGTATTCAGATTATTCATTCAGTCTGCAAGTAAACATTTTTACATCTACTTATCTTCAATTTTCAAAGGAGCTTTTGTAACGGTGATTTGGAACGGCTCTGAAATCTTTCCAGTAGCCAATAAATAAATAATAATAAATAAATAAATCAAATTTGATACACTCATAGACAAAGACATAAGAAACGATATTCAGAAGTTTCAAGGTTGCAGTTCTTACAATAGTGCAGAAAATCGATGCTAGCATACATATATATATATATATATATATATATATAGATATATATATTATTGCGAAGCACTCGAATTATATGGGCTATGATTATATAGCTCAAGAAAAATACGTATGTTAATAAATAATAATAAATAAATAAATTCAATCAAATTGCCTGAATTAAATTTTGTGTAATGTCCAAATTATTTGTTTGGGTTTTGTTGAAAATTCTTGAAGTTGAATACAGGTCTTTGAGTATCATGGGTATTTAAAGACAGGTTAAAATCCAGTTTAGTTTTAGGATAGTTCAGAACGACTAATCATCGGTAATGATCCCAGAAAATGGGAAACAATGTAAAATCAGGAATAATGTATCTCCCTGATGAATCTACGACGGTAAATCTCTTGCCTGAAAGCATTCGAGATATTTAATAACACCGCTCTCGGATTAGGTTTATTATCAAGTGCTTCACGAATCGAGTCAGTAAAGAGATTGATAATAAATCTATCAAGATGGCAATTGACTTAGCTTTCTCCAAAGTATCGTTTGGCATAGGAGGCTGAAGCGAAAAATCTCTAACTGTGACATTTCTGTAAAAATTTCTCAATTATCAATTCTTCATTACCGATTAAGTTAATTAAGGCCGTGATTAATAGCCAGTCCAAGGAAGCCCTCTAAGTTTCTGTCACAGATCTTACAATTTTTATACAGTTGATTAAGAAACTATATACAAAAAATTCTCAGATTCCTTATTAAATATACATACAGATGAAATCAGAGGCTATAACTGAACCTCCAGAAATCTAAATGATCAGAATATGGGAGAAGATATATGCACTGACCGGGCTATCCGTTCAATGGTGGTTGGAAAACTGCCGTGTAATATTTCGGGGAGCCGAGTTCAAATTCCAGTTGAATTCATTGCATTCACTTACGCGCAAATACCCTTGGAAAATGTATTAATCCTTCTCTTCCCTCCAGTTATGGGTTAAATAACAGGACAGATTGGGTTCTATAGCCTTGATCGGCAACCAGTCTACCGCAGAAAGCAATGACAAACTACTGCGGGATAATCTTCTGCCCAGTCAGTCATGTCTCTTTCGAGACATGATCGCCCAATCGTGTTTCACGTATGGAACTTAACTGACTGACTGACTGAATATTTAAATACATCGAAACCTGACGTTTCGCCAGTCCTGATGGGCAACTGTTCTTTTGACCATAATTCAACCATGAAGGTCATTCTATAAATAAGGTGAATATTTCGAAGGTGAATTTTTCTAGATAGAAGCTTACTTTTTTTGTTTTCAACCTAGTCTCCCAGCAATGTCATAAACTTTTCCCATATTTGCACAAGCTTTCGTATTCCCTCAGCGTAAAAATCTTTGGACTGATGTCTCAGCCAATCGCTCACAGCACTTTTGACTTCATCGTCAATTTCAAACTTCGTGCCTCTCATGAACGCTTTCAAGGGACCAAACAGGTAAAATCTGAAGGGACAAGGTCTGGGCTGTAAGAGGGATGAAGAAGCAGTTCCCAGTCCAGCTCGTAGATGGTCTGCACCGTTTGGGCTGCTGTGTGAGGCCTTGCGTTGTCTTGATGTAAGACGACTCCATGTGACTGATGATCCCTGCGTTTTTTCAACAGATAGGCTTAAAGACCTTGCAATGTCATTCCGTGTCACCCTTCTGTCAGACTGAATGAGGTCATTGACTGATTCGATCAGCTAAGTAGACCTCACTTCTATAGGCTTCCCAGGCCTGTCTTCATCCTCAACACTGCTCATTCTTTTATTAAACAATTTACACAGTTGAGATTCCCCTATGAATTTGAACTTGTTTGCACCCTTCAGCAACCAAAAACTTGATAACTGACCTCTGTTTAATCCTGACGCATGCTTTCACTGCTCTATCGCTATTTCATTCCAATATGCTCAGTGGATTACATTCCTTGGTTTCCCCAGTTTAAAGCTTCACGGTTAGGACCTGCCATGTTACTTCATTTGTAAAAATTAAGTTCCACTCGATTTCTTTCTTTCCGTGAACCCCTGCTCTGTGGAACCGACTCCGAAGAGAAAGTTTTTTCCGATGACTACAATCTCAATCTGTTCAAGTCTCGGTTAACCGTTATCTTCCTCGCATATCCAAATAATCTCTCCCTTTTACTCTGTAACTCCCCTACCTCAAGTGGCTCTCGGGCATTGTATATCGTTGAAAATGTATCCTGTAAAAAAAATATAACGGTTGACAGAATGAGGTTGGATTTTAGTTTCACACACACACACACACACACACACACACACACACACACAATTAACGACAGCAGTAGCAGCGAAAGGTGACTATTCTTTGAAAGGCACGGTTCACGAAGAGACGTAAAATCAAGCTCTCCTATCATTCTTAAGATGAAACTTTCATCTCCAGATATTAATGGATAATAAACAGGTAGTAACCAACACTTTCTTTATCTTCTTTTATTTCACTAAACGCATAGACCTAATATGTTTTTTTTTACAATCAATTACAAGGAATGACTGCAAAACTTATCCCCCTTAAAATTTATAAACAAAGCATACAGATGCATGCTAGGATTTCTTCGTAGTCAATAAGATAAGACGCTACTTGATTTCATCCGACTTAGTACTGTTTTCGTTTCTTGAGAAACTTTTCGTAAATTAAACTCTTGTAGGATTGAAAAAAAAACGAGGATTTGAATATGTTTATGTTTTGTTTTATGCATTACTCTTCTGTGGTATTGTCATGTGTGTCGCCCATTAATATTGCTTAAGAACTCGTATTTGTAATGTTTGATTAACCGACGGCAATAGTGGTGTCTCTCTAGCAAGGGTATGGGCAAGAGAAACCTACTTCACTTATCAATTTATCTTGGGCCTCTAACGTGTCATACAAACGGATGTGAATCATTCTGAGGGCATGCAAGGGCAGTAATAAGAATATATCTAGGGTAATAAGCCCCCGAATGTGAATCAGACCTAGAGCGGTGGCTATAAGTTCTATCTTCCAGCTGATCACGAACATTGAGACCAAACACTTGGTAGGAGACGATGGATGATACCATTAACACATTCAACATTTACGTTAAAATATTGACCAAAAAGTAAGGCCTTGTTTCGCATTGTGTTGGAAAATGAAGAGTCAAAAAGCTGACCAGTTGTATCTGTTAGGCTGCCCTCCACCTGTTCAACAGTAATGAACTGTTCCAGGCACTATGTATGGTGATAGTGCCTGAGGACTTAGAGAAGACTTTCAGTCGATTAAGTCTCTGGCTTTGGAGTGTATGAAGGAGTGGGAGTTGATGGATGGGTTCTTGTGGTGATTGTACAAATTGTAACGAGTGAATGAGTCGTGATAATGTTCAGCTAGGTATAGGATAGTTCAGTGAGTACCAATCTCTCCCCCTCCCCTTTTTGGCCTTGTACCACAATTCTGTATTTTTGCAGAATAAATAGTGTGTTTAGCTAGGTATAGGATAGTTAAGAGAGAACCAACCTCTGCCCCTTCCCTTTTCGGCTTTGTGCCACAATTTTTTGTATTTATACAGCAAATAAATAGTGACGACTTTCAGTCGACTTTCGGTTCAGGAAGATTGCGAGTCAGTTGTGTATTTCCGGTTTACCACGTACAGAGACGTACACATTAATACCTTGTATACCTGTATTCTACAAACCAACTTTGTAAATCCCTTTCTTCCGTAATACATTTTATTATATTTATATTTCTGTTGTTTCGTTCTTGTTACCTGCACAACTCAACAGTGGCGACGAAGATATTCGGCATTCACACGGAGGAAATTCTGAAATTTCAAATTCGTCGCACAACTGTATTTACTAGCCTTCCCACGGCAGGCTGGATGTGACACATGGTCATTTTATAGTGAGTATTCCCGGCCATATAGCCGGGCCAAAAAATGTCTGTCTATTTTTGCCCAGTCGTGGTTCTACCCTTCGGCGGAACCACGACTGGGTTATTGCTCTCTGCTCGGAAGCAGAGAGCTGACAGTGACATAGTTGCAGAGGCAAATGCCAACAGACAACTGATAAATTCGTCGCACAACTCAACAGTAGCGACGTGGATTACTTGATATTCACTCGGAGAAATAACTAAAAATTCAATCTCCTCACAACACAATAGTGGTGATGAAATTATAAAATTGGTCCACAACACAAAATTGTGAGGAAATTTCGACATTCTCAAGAAAAAAAAACAAAACTCAGTTGCGTTTCTTTAGTACAACAGTGAATTAGTTTCACAGAAATTTTAAGTCATTGCAACAATTTCTAACATTGGTAATTTGGTAACAGATATTCGCAGCAAGAAAACTAAGTCCCGTTTTACTTCTTTCTTCGGTGGAAAATTTGATTTGGGTTAAAACTTGTGACCCTCCCCTCTGTGAATGAATTTGTTTTTTTTGTTTTTTTTTAGCATTAAGTTGTTGCTTTAAGAAACAAAAATGGAACAATTCCAAAATACAATACTCGAACTGATTAAATATCAGACTCAACAACAATTGGAATTACAGAAAAAAATTCAAGAAATGCAAATGGAAAATGAAATAAGACAACAAAACATTCAAGAGGAAAACACTAAAAAAAATACGTAGAGCTGCAGGAAGTTTTACATAAAATAATCACAGAGAAAAACAAAAGCTCGGAGGATAACACGTTCTCGCAAAATACAATATGGTCTACGATCGAGAATTTCATCTACAATCCCGATGAGGATAGTACGTTTAAGAGATACTATAATAGATACCAAGATTTCTATGAAATAGACTGTAAATCGTGGCCGAATGAGAAAAAGATTAGGCTTCTCTTAAGGAAATTAGGGACATATGAACACAATAAGTTCACGGATTTCATCTTACCAAGGAAGACAGGAGACTTGGATTTCCGTGAAGCAATAAGTCTGTTGAAAGAATTGTTTAGTCCGAGGTTATCTTTATTTCACAAAAGGTGGAAGTGTTTGAACCTACAGAAAAATAATGACGAGGACTATACTACGTTCGCGTCTGTAGTAAACAAAAATTGCGATAATTTGACTGCAGATAATTTTAAATGTCTAGTATTTGTGCTTGGGTTAGTGTCTGACAAAGACGCAGATATGAGAAGGATACTAACAAAACTGGAGAATGAGCAAAATATTACGCTACAAAAACTGGCGGATTACTGCCAACAGTGTGATAGCATTAAGGAGGATGCAAACAAAATCCAGGAAACCGCTATAGCAAGCATAAGAAGAGTCACTAGAAGGACACGTATTCGGTCTCGATCACCGAGACGCAAGTATCATTCACCAACGACAAGAAAAAGTGGGAGTAAATATGAAAAGAGACCCCCCCCCAAAAAAAAACCTTATGGTTGCGGTGAACGTCATTGGAGAAGCGACGGATTTAAAAATAAAACGTCTAGAAACTGCAATAGACGAGGTCATATTAAGTCTAAATGCAGAGAAAAAAAATTAAAAGCCACTTAAAAATTACAAGAACAGAACCAGAACATGAAATATTTGCAAGTAGAAATATTCAATCAACGCATTAAGATGCAGTTAGATAGTGAAAGTGATATTTCCATTATAAACATAAAAACTTGGAAGAAACTTAAGAGACCAACTTTATTAAAAACAAAAAGTTGCCAGAATTGTTAATGGAAGAAAAATTAAATTCGAAGTTCAACAATCGAACGAAAAGAGTGAAAATGCTTATCATGAAAGGTACGAACAATCTTTTCGGGACAGATTGGATAAATGAATTCGACTTATGGGATCTACCTATAAGCACATATTGCAGAAATATAACTGAAACGACTGACGAAGTTAAAGAATTAAAAACTACGATAAAAAAGAAATTTCCCTGAAGTATTTACAGAAGGTCTAGGGAGATTCACCAAAACGGCAGCAAAAATCCAGTTGAAGAATGAGATACAACCTGTTTTCAGAAAGAAAAATACGCCTTACCCACGATTGAAAAAATTGATGCGGAACTGGAAAGACTGACAAAATTAGGTGTGATTACAAAAACCGATTATAGTGACGGGGCCGCGCCTGCGGTTTATGTGAAAAAGAAATCTGGAGACATTCGTATTTGTGATGACTTTTCGACAGGGTTAAACAACGACATATAGGACTTCGATTATCCTTTACCTGGTCCTGATTAAGTATTCGCTAAACTAAATGGCGGGAAGTACTTCACTAAAATAGATCTCAGTGAGGCATATCTACAGATACCGGTCGAAGAAGGAAAGTTCAAAACTACTATGCATAAATACACATAGAGGACTATATAAATACGAACGGTTACCTTTCGGAGTAAAAACGGCTCCAGCAATATTTCAACAAATTATGGACAAAATGCTGGCGTACCTTGACTTCGCCGGCATATCTCGACGATATTTTAATCAAGAGTGAAACGGTCGAGGAGCACACAATACATACTCAGGAGGTGTTCAAGAGGATAAGAAAATATAGGTTCAAAGTGAAGGAAGTAAAATGTGATTTCTTGCTAGAAGAGATCAGATACCTAGGACACATAATCAATAAGGATGGGAAAAAACCCGACCCGAACCGTTCCTCTGCAATCCGAAACATGCCTGAGCCAAAAAATATTAAGACACTTCAGAGCTTCTTAGGTTTGGTAAGTCATTACCAAGCATTCATTCCGAACTTGCACAAGCTGTGAGCGCCTCTGAATGAACTACTTCAAAAAGATAAAACTTGGCATTGGTCTAATGAGTGTAAGAAAGCGTTCGAGGAAATAAGATAGACTAACATCAAATCTATTCCTCGCACACTATAACACCAAGCTGAGAAATAGTGATAGCTTGCGACGTCAGTGATTATAGGCTTGGCGTATGCATCTTACATAAGTGCGAAGATAGCGCTATGAAACCGATTCCTCACGCGAGTAGATCGTTATTACCAGCAGAACGTAACTACTCACAAATAGAAAAGGAAGCGCTAACGATAATTTTTTTCGGTGACTAAATGCCATAGGTACATCCACGACAGGTTCTTTACTCTACAAACGGACCATAAACCGTTACTAACCATCTTCGGCTCAAAAAAAGGACTTCCTACCTACACCGCAAATCGTGTATTAAGATGGGGAACAATACTATTGAACTACGACTTTAAAATACAACACTTACCATCGAGTAAAATTGGTCATGCGGATGGCTTATCTAGACTAATCCCAAAAGTAGATGAACCATGGGAAGATATGGTAATTGCAGCACTGAGAGTGGAAGTACTAAATACGCTAAATAATACTATCAGAATTACCAGAAAGACAAATTCATTAAAGAGACAAAAATAAAACTAGCCGAGAAGGACCACCGTAGTTCGGAGACATTTTCAATATGTGATAATGTGCTGCTGTATTAGCGAATGAGTTGTAATCCCTAAAACTTTGCAGAAGAGGATTCTAAGAGACTTTCATGTAGGACACCCTGGAATAAATTGCATGAAAAGTCTTATGCGATCATACGTATATTGGCAGGGGATGGACTCGGATATCGCGACTATGGTTAGTAGCTGTAAAGGGTGTACGTTTGCGGCAAAGGCGCCACAGATATTACAGAAACCATGGCCAGGAACTGATAGACCCTGGTCAAGAATCCATGTGGATTTTGCGGGTCCAATCGACAACGTATATAATCTGATAATAGTAGATAGCTTCAGTAAGTGGCCGGAAGTATTTCAAATGAAGAGACCAACAGCAGGAAATACAATAAGTAGATTGCACGAAGTATTTGCAAGATTTGGAGTCGTAGATATATTAGTGATAACGGATCGCAATTTACGTTGGATGAGTTTAAGGAATTTTGTGAAATGTTCCAGGTAGAACATATAAAAACTACACCGTACCATCCGCGCAGTAACGGATTGGCTGAAAGATTCGTCGACACCTTAAGAAGGGCTTTAAAAAAGGTGTCAGGAACACCTACTAAGAAGGCATTACAATTATTCCTACAAGTTTATAGGATAACCCCTAATAAAGCTGCGCCTTCAACACTGTCACCTGCAGAATTGATGTTCGCCAGAAAGGTGCGATCGGCGTTCGACAAACTAATTCCAAGTGAAAAAGTACATATGTCTACAATTCAATCTCCAAAACGGAAGTTCAACAAAAATGAAAACGTTTATTTTAAAAATTAGAGAAATAATAAAACCTGCTGGCTTCCGGGAATAATTAAAGAACGTATCGGGAATACGTTATACATTGTTAAAGGGAAAAAAGTTACCCACAGAAGACACGTCAACCAGATAAAAAAGAGTAGCTGAAGAAGCTATAGAGACACTGTCGAGAGTAAATGAGAATACTGAAGAAATCTACGACAGGTTCGATTTACAAATGCCGCAAGAAAAAGAAATAATAGAACGAAAATCGACAAGAAAAAGAAAAGCAACGCCGCATTTGGCGGTGGATCCAAAAAGGAAAAAGTACGAAGATTAATGACCCAATCTTAGGAGGTGGGTGTTAGGGCGCCCCTCCACCTGTTCAACAGCAATGAACTGTTCCAGGCACTATATATGGTGATAGTGCCGGAGGACTTCGAGAAGACTTTCAGTCCAGGAAAATTACGAGTCAGTCGTGTATTTCCGGTTGTAAACCGGAAGTGATTAATTGCATTCTACCACGTACAGAGACGTACACATTATACCTTGTTTTCCTGTATTATACTAACCAACTTTGTAAATCCCTTTCTTCCGTTATACATTTTATTATATTTATATTTCTGCTGTTTCGTTGTTCTTACCTGCACAACTCAACAGTATCCTTACTACAAAATCCGTAAGGCTCTAAGCGGGCATCCAGGGGCCGAGGTTTATACTTAACGGTGTACACATTGATATTATAGATGGCGACATTTTGGTAAAGTATAAACCTGTCGGAAATGACTAGTCCATCGAAAGCAGGCTGAACATTGCTAGTGAAGTCATCGGGTTCTATGTGATTTTTAACACGCTAAATCTAACACATTAATCTGCCGAGGGCGGCATATATATATTATTGTAGGGGGTAGGAGAATCCTCTGTTGGACCCGTGGCGATTTGGTACATTTGGCAACGGCATGTTCCGAACGAAACTCAGTGCCAAAGGCTAAAACAGTATCACGAATAGAAGCAGTGGGATCGGAAAGGCCCATGATTGTCAAGGATAGAAAGAGGTAGTAAAGAATGGGGCCAAAATTAGCGTTACTACATTTAGTGGGATGTCCTAAATAACGAGAGGTAACAGCCAAAGAAACAGCCGCAGACTCGGCAAGATCAGCCGTCTCAGTAGCAACAGCAGCGTGGCCAGAAGCGGAAACGTGAGCAGCAACATCAAACTGCCTAGTAGCAGCAGCTGACATAACGGCAATAGAAACAGAAGCAGTGCAGCCACAGCAAGAGTAGAAGCAACTATAACAACAGTTTTGTGGCAAAATCTTCGTCGCCATGTTGTTGTGGCCAAGTTGAACCAGGAAGGATGACACGGAAACAAGATGATAATTTCAAACAGTGTATTAGAATAACAGAAAAAATATATACAATTATAGGTGTTAGTAATCAGCAAATAGAAGTCTAAATCCGAAGGGTATAGTTACGCTGCGATTTGACTAGCTCTAGACTGTCACAGGATTGTCTCACATCTGCCGGAAGTCACGCAAGTTATTATTTATTGACGGCCGAAAAGCTCATTCCTATAGGTGCGATACCATAATAAATAGCAACTGATGAAGGTGTATAATATACAAGGTTCATTCAATAGATAAAGTGAATTATTCGGTATAAGACCTTCTACGAGGGTCATTTATTTAATAAATAATGTGAACTTTTCTGTATAAGGGCTTCTACGTGGGTCATTCAATAAATAAGGTGAATGTTTCGGTATAAGGACTTCTACGAGGGTCATTCAATAAATAAGGTGAATGTTTCGGTATAAGGACTTCTACGAGGGTCATTCAATAAATAAGGTGAATTTTTCGGTATAAGGACTTCTACGAGGGTCATTAAATAAATAAAGTGAATCTTTCGATATAAGAACTTCTACGAGGGTCATTCAATAAATAAGGTGAATTATTCGGTATAAGGACTTCTATGGGGGTCATTCAATAAATAAGGTGAATTTTTCGGTATAAGGACTTCTACGAGGGTCATTCAATAAATAAGGTGAATGTTTCGGTATAAGGACTTCTACGAGGGTCATTCAATAAATAAGGTGAATTTTTCGGTATAAGGACTTCTACGAGGGTCATTAAATAAATAAAGTGAATCTTTCGATATAAGAACTTCTACGAGGGTCATTCAATAAATAAGGTGAATTATTCGGTATAAGGACTTCTATGGGGGTCATTCAATAAATAAGGTGAATTTTTCGGTATAAGGACTTCTACGATGGTCATTCAATAAATAAGGTGAATTTTTCGGTATAAGGACTTCTACGAGGGTCATTTAATAAATAAGGTGAATTATTCGGTATAAGGACTTCTATGGGGGTCATTCAATAAATAAGGTGAATTTTTTGGTATAAGGACTTCTACGAGGGTCATTCAATAAATAAGGTGAATTTTTCGGTATAAGGACTTCTACGAGGGTCATTCAATAAATAAGGTGGATTTTCGGTATAAGGACTTCCACGAGGGTAATTCAATAAATAAGTTGAATTTTTCGGTATAAGGACTTCTACGAGAGTCAATCAATAAATAAGGTGAATTCTTCGGTACAAGGACTTCTACGATGGTCATTCAATAAATAAGGTGAATTCTTCGGTATAAGGACTTCTACGATGGTCATTCAATAAATAAGGTGAATTCTTCGGTATAAGGACTTCTACGAGGGTCATTCAATAAATAAGGTGAATTCTTCGGTATAAGGACTTCTACGATGGTCATTCAATAAATAAGGTGAATTCTTCGGTATAAGGACTTCTACGATGGTCATTCAATAAATAAGGTGAATTCTTCGGTATAAGGACTTCTAATACAGATATAAGCTTACCTTTATTTTTAAACTTTTTTCCGTTATTTCTTTTTTAAAGGGATTTAATTTTTTGGCAGATTAGAAAAAAATTGAGAGTTTTGGAGATTAACAAAGATGGCCGTCCAAGAAGCATGCTTCAGGATTGAAGAAAGATCAGTTATCAAGTGTTTGGTTGCTGAAGTGTGCAAACGAGTTGAAATTCACAGGAGAATGTCAGCTGTGTATGGTGCCACATGTTTCAGCCAAAGAATGTCGACAAGTGCACTAAGATGTTTAAAGAGGGACGGAGCAGTGTTGAGGATGAAGACTGGTCTGAGAAGCCTAGAAAAGTGAGGTCTCCTGAAGTGATCGAATCAGTTAATTCAGTCTGACAGAGGAGTGAGAGTGGATGACATTGCAAGGACTTTGAGCCTATCTATTGGGACAGTACACAAACTTGTCCATGATCTTGCCTACTCGAAGGTTAGATGGAAGGTCTCACACAGCAGCCCAGACGGTGCAGACCATCAACGAGCTTAAAGTCCAGACTTTGCCAGACCTTGCCAGACCTTGCCAGACCTTGGGACAGTACACAAACTTGTCCATGATCTTGCCTACTCGAAGGTTAGATGGAAAGTCTCACACAGCAGCCCAGACGGTGCAGACCATCACCGAGCTTAAAGTCCAGACCTTGCCAGACCTTGCCAGACCTTGGGACAGTACACAAACTTGTCCATGATCTTGCCTACTCGAAGGTTAGATGGAAGGTCTCACACAGCAGCCCAGACGGTGCAGACCATCAACGAGCTTAAAGTCCAGACCTTACCCTTTCAAACTTTCACCTTTTTGGTCCCTTGAAAGCGTTCACGAGAGGCACGAAGTTTGAAAGTGACGAATTCAAAAGTGCTGTGAGCGCTTGGCTGAGACATCAGTCAAAAGATTTTTACGGTGAGGGAATACGGAAGCTTTTGCACAGAGGGGAAAGTGTGTAACACTGCTGGGAGACTACGTTGAAAAATTAAAAAAAAAACAGTAAGCTTCTATGTGTATTAGAAGTCGTTATACCGAAACATTCACCTTATTTATTGAACTACCCTCTTACCTTCAACTAGATCCTCGTTGCTTAAAAAGAAAAGGGAAGATGTTGAGAAATGAGGAAAGACCTGAAAATAGAGGAAACAGGCGAATGTTATGCGAAGCAAGCCAGAAAATTTCCTGAACATATCGAAAGCTCAATCTGCCTTTGCTTCGCTAGTAAGAGAAAGGATGTAATTGCATTGACTCAAACTAAAGCAAGGTATCTCCCTTCTAGGGTTTCGATATCTTTCTCTTCTAAAAAGAGAGCCATCCCTATTAGGAAAGGCATTTGCGGAGAAGACAGCTGAAGACAGTGAGAGAAATGTCCTCTAATAGGAAGCCCCACTTGAGGCCGCTAATTAAATGTACTTACCGTCAACAGTGAATCCCCATATCTTTACTAGACATCAGTGATAATTACTCTCGTAGGGAAATCTAGCACAGATTGCAGGTCTATGACATGTAATGCTAATTTTTTCCGATATACTTTAGTGGCATTGTAAAAGACATGCGGCTTACGTTCGACATGGACTCCGGTACCCGTGTCGAGGAAAATACCGCCAAGTCAACAGCGCTGAGTGAAGATCACCGTCTGAACACCACAGAACGAGAGCAGTCAGTTAAATGGCATACATGATACACGCTTTGGGCGATCATGTCTCTTTCAAGACATGACTAACTGTGCAGATAATTAATCCACAGTAGGTTGCCATTCGTTTTCTACGGTAACCTAGATGCCAGACAAGGCTATAAAACCCAATCTGTTCTGCCATTTAACAAATAGCTTTTGTGAGACGAGATAGATTATATTACATTATTATATTAAGTATAATTAGTGGGGGATCAGTTTATTACTTCATAAAAATATAAAACAGATCCCCCACTTTATGTCCAGTAGGTTTTAATTATGTTTCCAACTATTATATTCAGTCAGTTAAGTACCATACGGGATACACGTTTTTGGGCGATCATGTCTCAAATGACACATGACTGACTAGGCAGAAGATTATCCTGCAGTAGGTTGCCATTGTTTTCTGAGGTAGACTTGTTGCCCGCCAAGGTTATAGAACCCAGTATATCCTTCTATTTAACTCATAGCTGGAGGGAGAAGAGATATATTAAACTATGAATTATAATTTGTGGGTGGGTGGTCAGTTTATTACTTCATAACAATAGAAAACGGATTTCCCAGTGTATGTCCAATAGAAGCCTTAATTATGTTTTCAACTATTATATTTAGTCAGTCAAGTGCCGTACGTGATACACGCTTTGAATGATCATGTCTCGAAAGTGACATGACTGACTGAGGAGAAGATTGTCACGCAGTAGGTTGCCATTGCTTTTTGTGGTAGACTGGTTGTCAGCCAAGGCTATAGAACCCAATCTGTCTTATTATTTAACCCATAACTGTAGGGAAGAGACGAATTGGTACCTTTCCAAAAGGTATTTTGCGTAAGTGAATGCAAGGAATTCAACTGAGAGCAGGGATAACTGAAAACCAGGACGACTCGACACCGGGAAAACTTAGCACTAGAAAAACATGACTTTTTTTTTTATAACCGAATAAGAGTTATTTAAAATAATGATTAAAACCTTAATTACGGAAGAGTTTTCATCATTTTTAACATGTCCTAACGTATTATGTAAAAAATGAACAATTTTTTTGTTCCTAATTATTTGCTAACGAAGTAACTCGTAAATAAATTTATATTTAATTTAGTCAGTTATGTGCCATACGTGATACACGCTTTGTGCGATCATGTCTCAAAAATGACATGATTGACTAGGCAGAAGATTATCCTGCAGCAGGTTGTCATTGCTTTCTGCGGTAGACTTGTTGCCAACCAAGGCTATAGAACTCAATCTGTCCTGTTATTTGACTCATAGCTGGAAGGAAGAGACGGATTAATACCTTTCCCAAGGGTATTTGTCGTAAGTGAATGCAAGGAATTTAACTGGAATTCGAACTCGGCTCCCCGATTTGTCGACCCGAGTCGCTATCTACTGCATTAAAACGCACATCCAATTCTTAATTAAGTAGCTTATAAAATAATTCACTAAAGTACACATTTGTTTTTAATTATATTTTAATGAAATGAATAGAAAATTCCAACAAAATGAAGCAGTGCTTTTTTTTATTATTGTAGATAAAGTAGATCGACATGCTAAAAACATTTTTATCAGTCATAAATGAATAATTTAATTTTTTTATATTTAATTCTCGTTATCGAATTTTCGTTTTCAGTTTTCAAGTATCATAGTAAATTTTGAATTCGGATCTCGACAAAACGGGGTGCCGAATTCGAATTCCAGTTGAATTCCTTGCATTCACTTACGTGCAAATATTCTTGAGAAAGCTATTAATCCGTATCTTCCCTCAAGTTCTTGTTTAAATAATAGGACAGATTGGGTTCTATAGCCTTGGCTGGCAACCAGTCTACCGCAGAAAGCAATGGCAAACTACTGCAGAATAATCTTTTGCCTAATCACTCATGTCTCTTTTGAAACATGATCGCCTAATGTCTGTATCACGTATGGCACTTAATTGAGTAAAAATTTGCTTTCGTGTCTGAATTTCGAAATGAGTTGTGATAGGAGGAAATTAGCTATAATTACCTTCTAAGGGAAAATACGACTGAATAAACGATCAGAATTCACCAACAAGTAATAAAACAATCACCTGTAAATTAGACTTAAACGACAGAATAAATTGCATTGCGAAGGCACAAGCATTTATCACACTGAAAGTTCTCAATGATAATTTCAGAACAAACCCAACAGGCAGACTCATAAACCTTACCAAAAGTGAACAACACAAAATAAGTAAAACAATACTACAAAGAATTTAGAACTAAGGAGCAAGCTAGGAGTAAGCAAAAAATAAAAATAAAAAAATAAAAAAAATAACGTAAAACAAATATAGGCTAGTTACGAAACGTTAAAAAAACAATAATTGTCAGTTTATAGAAGTATCAGTTCTGTTCGATTTTTAGATAAAGGAAACAAGTAATCAAAACGTTGTATTTAATCAAAATTTAATCATCAATATACATTAATTGATATTCTATGACTTCTTTCCATCTATTTTTAAGCTGATTAATCTCATTAAGATAAAACTCTTTTGGTTTTGATGCGAGGAACTCTGCAATGTTAGTTTCGATGTCTTTCTGGCTTGTGAAAGTTATTACCTTCAAATGATTTTGTAAACTACAAAACAAATGGTTGTCTGAAGGAGCAAGATCGGGAGAGTAAGGGGGATGAATAAGTAACTTTTTTCCAAACCAATCTCTTCGGTCTTCTGTGATGTGATTTTTACAGAGTGAGAGGTCGTGCATTGTCCTGATGAAACATCACATCTTTTCGATTCACTAAAGCAGGTCTGTTTTCTTCAAAGTTTGTGTCAAACGCTTTAATTTCTGACAGTAGACTTGAGCATTGATTGTTGCATTAGGTTCAAAGTGAATTACTCCTTTGCAATTCCACCAGATAGAGAGTAGAAACTTTTTCTTGTGAAGTTTCTTTCTCGGTTGTAGCTGGATCTTTTCCCATATATCAAGCCACTGTTTACGATAGAAGGTCCATTTTTCATCACCACTTTCACGTCTATTCAAAAAGGGTGAAATTAGTTCACGAGAATGGAGTGAAGAACAGATGTCAATTCGTGATTTACGGTTGCTTTTAGACAATTCATGAGGTATCCATTTTCCAAGTTGCTGAAAATGACGACGATCAGTTGTATGGTTTGAACTAAGCTTTATTGCTAATTCTTCAACTGATAACGCAGGACTTTCATCATTTGCTGCCCCAAGAAGCTTATAATAAAACTCAACTAGATAATCTGTTCGATCTCCATCTTCAAAGCTAAAATCTTTACTTCTGAATTTTACAAAACATTGTCTGCAAGTTCTTTCCTTCAAGCACTCATTTCCATAAGCTAAGTGAAGTTTTTGAGCCGTTTTTATTGCAGGGTTCCTTTTGTTGTATTCATAAAGCATTACGTGCTTTAAATGCTTCTCGGATAAATCCATGTTAGAAAGGGTTTAATCAAAGTATTTCATATTTCTATTAATCTGTAAAATAAAATTTATTTAGTTTAATTGTTTCCAAATACATAAAATATAGTTTTTAATTTCATTTGACATTCTAAAATACTACTAAATTTTATTAAAATTTGATGGAGTTCAATTTGGACAGAACTTACTGTATGACCTGGTAGATATAAAATAATTCTACCCTTCTATAACAGAAACGATAATAGTTAAAGACACCTCCTTAATTCAAAAACAATTTAAAATAAGCGAAATAAAAACTATAAGACACTCACGAAAATGACTACTGTTTGACATGGAAGACGCATATATAAGTAAAAAATAAAGTATTGAAACAATAATAGAAAGATTTGACGGCGCAGAGAACTGCAAACTCATAGGTCAGTCAGTTAAGTGACGTCACGCTTTGGGCGATCATGTCTCGAAAATGACATGACTGACTAGGCAGAAGGCTACCACGCAGTAGGTTGCCATTACTTTCTGCGGTAAAATGATTGCCACCCAAGACAATAGAACCTAGTCTGTCCTATTATTTAACCCATAACTAGAGGGAAGAGACGTATTAATACCTTTCCCAAGGGTATTTGTGCGCAAGTGAATGCAAGAAATTCAACTGGAATTCGAACTCTCTCCCCGATATCCACTGCACTACAACGCACATCCTATACTCATAGGTACACTAATTAAAATAATTGATAGAAATGTTACAGACTCTATAGGAACGACGTTGTTATAATCTGAAAAAATTTAACAAACAAAACACAGAGAAATTCAGAAAAAAAAATATTTTAAAAAATATGGGATTCCATTGAGACATAAAAATTAACCTAAATGAATCAGATTTTCTAGATATCACCTTCAACCTGAGAAAAGGAACACACAATCCTAGCAGAAGCCCCAATATATATTACATGTATATTGTTTCTACACACACCTTCCAACCACACGTCATCAATAATGAAGCAGTTACAGCAATAAATTAACTCCTGGCTTTCCGACAATTCTTCCAGTGCAACTGTTGTGAATTCCGGGTGAGGAACCGCACAGAATAATAAATAAAACAGATATTTGAGATAGAAAAATCGGTTATATGAAACGTAAAGATACAAACCTGAACGCAGGTTATTAATCTAGGAATACGATTAGTAAGGAATATATATATACAAGTCTTTGAAGTGAAGCCGTGCTAGAATTAGTATGTCCATGTCGGACCTGACGGGTGCTTTGTAATAATATTCTGGCTGAGTGGAGCTCAGAAATACGATGACTAATGACGCGTTATTCTCTGTGGAACTTCGATATCTGTCGGTAACCTACGGATCTCACCCGGTTTTCTCTATGGCAGGAGTATATGTATACTCAAGCTGAGTCCATTATCATAGAAAAAGGGGAGATCCTACAACAGTAACCATATTCAACGAAATTAAGAAAACTGTGAAACACCTCTAAAAGACAATGGATTCAAGGCAAGAATCATATACACAAATTACTGCTCAAAAGATCCATCAGTAAGAGAAACAGCATATGATTCAACCCACGGTACAACAAAAATGCAGAAAATAACTTACGAAAAATATTCATTATACTCCTACACAAACAATTCCCCACATCGCGTACTCTCACTAAGATATTCATCAAAAACACAGTAGAAGTCAACTACAGTTGCACCGAGAACATAACATAAATAATAAACATCCACAGTCAGAATACAATCAACAAACCTACTTGAAACTGCAGAATAATGAACGAATATAACTTAAAGGGCAGTTGCGTGGAGAACAATGTAATATACCAAGCTACTATAAAATCAGAAGACAATGAAGAAAAATATACTTAAGAGTAAGTGAATGACCCTGAAAACAAAGAAACTACGCACACAAAACAACTTTTACAAATAGTAAATACACAAAACTTACAATGCTTTCTAAGCATACCGTAGAGGTTAAAAAAAAAGAAAGATTACACAAAATATATCGCAGAAAATAAAGAAAAAGAACATCAGGCTTTTACAATAAATCCGAAAGTTAGAAATATATGGGGTGTAATATGGAAAGACAGACTACTTGGAGGTAAACATAGCTATAATTACCTTCCCAGACGAATTCAAATTACAAAATAAGCGCTAAAATTCATCTCAAAATCCAGACTTCAAAAGAATTTTCACTACGCTACTTAAAAATCAAAAGCTGAAAATTAAGAATAAAAATTAAATAAAAAAAATAAAAAAAATAAGTTAGTCGAGACAGCAGATAATTTTCTAAACATATATTATTAAATATAACAGAGAATGAATGTCTGTTATGTTCAATTATGAGCCGTTCTAAACATCGTATTTTAGCTTTAATTTCTCGTAAAAATTTGTCCAACAGTTAGATAAAAAACTAGTATAATAAAGAATATATATATATATATATGATAAAAACATCGATGAAATCTGAAAACCACAGCTCCACAGGTATGATACAATAAGAAATTGTTCGATTCCAAATTCAACAAGTAAAAAGTAGAGCAAAAAATACTTCTCAAGTAAACTGTCGCACCAAGCTGCTTGTTTTCAACCAAGAGGTAGCAAAAAATACCTCACGGTTGAAACCCGGTTAGCATGGAGTCACAGCTTATTTTATATATATATATATATATATATATATATATATATATATATATGAAATTATTGTTTGTTTGAACATTATTTTTGGTCGATAATTGTATTTAAGTAAATGTTCTGTCTACAATCAAACAGTATTATATATTTATTTCTACCGACCTGATTATTTACGATAAGTTTTTGTTACGAAAATGTGTGTCATTCGGCAGGATTCGCGGATGCGACCCCTATCCACATAAGGGAAGCCACCATAATTTCACATTGTTGTTTGTTTATAACCAGTTTTGTTAATATATATATATATATATATATATATATATATATATGTATATTTGAGTGTCTGTCGCCCCTATCCTTTCATCTTTGAATAACTTTATTATACTTCAAACACGACACTTAGTTAAATTTAGCCATAAGATTAGACCAGTGCACATTTGTGTTAAACAGTGTTCAGTACAATTATATTGTAGAACTTTTGAATATTTTCCATTTGTAAACGAGTTCTTACGCGACCTAGGTTTCTACCATGAGTGGTGTCTTCAGTCGATTTTCAGTAACTGATTTTACCGTTAAAATGTGCATGTGTGTGTATGTACATATTTTATCTGTCTCTCCTACCCTTTCATTTTTAATACTGTAAACACGACACTTAATTAAATTTAGAAATTTGAAATTCGTAATTTCTAACATTAATTCGTAATATTTTTTAAAATGAAATTTAGTTTTTATTTTAAAGTGAAATTGTTAGTCAATTAGTAACACTGATTGCTATTTTAATCAAACATTTACATTAATGCACCAATGAATTGTTTTTAGGTTATGCTATCCTGTTTTTCAAATTAATATTTAATTGTATTGTGATTGGTTATTACAGACTCTGTAACAATCTCACCTCTATTGATCGGGGTTAGGTTATTTGTCATACTGGTATCATACATGCTGAACCAGCCTATCTGAAACCAATCTTAAACAAAAAGTAATTTTGCGAAAGTATTTTCATTAGCTTCGTTTAATGAAATTATTCATTTTTAAAAAATGGTCGTCAAATTTGTTGATTTTAATTTTTAAGATTTATCAACAAGTAATTTTCAAACGAAACATATATTGGTCTCTCGCTCAACTGTGCTCCACACAATAACGAGGGGATTTCTATCGGGAGAGTTAGGTTGCCAGATATAAAGGTTTATACGGTATGAGGAATTGTCTGACAAGTATGAATGGACTTTCCTGCTTTTGTGGCAAAGTACAGAGTCCTGTTACTAGACATAGGCTCTTCAAGCAGCCACTCTCATGACCCAGAGCAGAATGGAGTCTGAATCGCTCACCCACGAACTCGGAAGTTCTTTCTTTACCATAAATACCAGAATGAGTTTTCTTAGCTGCCATACCTTAGTAATCACAATTAGACTGATTCAATTCTTACCAAATTCTATGCATTGTTCTAAGATTGACATCCAAACACTCCGAAATGTTCGTATTGGAGTCTCGGATCAAACGTCAGGCAGTAGACCAAACCTATTTCAAATTTCCGTCAGAGATAATTACGTCAAGGTGGTGTTTTTTTCTGAGAGACGGTGCCCAACTGACGCTACACACTGTGTAGTCGATAAAATAAAAAAGCAAAGAAAATTCGAGAAATTAGAAATATAAGATGGTGATAATTTCCACATCACATCCTGTGGAAAAGAAATGAAAAGGCAAACATCTACCTACGCCGTAAATTCAAGTGCTCAATGGTTTGGCTATTCAGTCAGAATGTGTGTGTGGGGGGGTCGTGTATTGGTGCATAAAGTTTTTTGTTAACGGTCTGAATTTTTTTTTTTTAATCGTGTCACCCCAAGCAAGGCATTCCACTGCCACTATAGCGCAGGGGGTTACACAGAGGAATTGGGTATAGGAAATGTCAGAAGGAGGGTGATAGACGACTTAGGATGTACATAGGGAGAGAGTTGGAGAGAGTGGGTGTGAGTTAGTGTGTTAGGAGGTGTCTATTGACCTTACATTTAAACTCCTGGAGGTTGTAGCCGTCGGGGAAGCAAGCATGCGGTAGGGAATTCCACAGGCGGGAAGTGCGAGGAAAGAAGCTGTTGGAGTAGAAATTGCGGTTACATTTCATCGGTTTCACTGTAAAAGGGTGGGACCTAGTTGCCAATCTAGTATCTCGTGCAAATTCACACCTGGGGGGCACCAGTGATTTAAGTTCATCAGAGCAGAAGCCATGAAAGTATTTATAGAAGAAGCACAGGGAAACCACGTCACGCCGGTGAGAGAGATACTGCAGGCGGTCAGCTAAGTCGGTATCAGTCACATTACAGATTCTTCGCTGTATTTTGTGAAGAACCCCGAGGAGAACAGATGTGGCAGCAGTACTCAATACACGGGCGGATGGTGGATTTATATAATTGCAGGATAGATTCAGGCGGAAAGAATTTCCGGGCCCTGCACAGAGAGCCGACTTTCATAGTTGCGGATTTAGCAATGGATTCGACGTAATCATTCCACTTGAGGTCCGCTGAGAGTGTCAGGCCAAGCAGGCGTAGTGATTTACTCCTCTAGGAAGCAAGCCTGTTCCATGCTAATGGGAGGGAGATGCGGTTGTCTGTGGTGGTTTATTGACAGCAGCTTCGTTTTGGAAAAATTGAATTTAACGAGCCATTTCTGAATGAGACAATGTAAGTAAATGTACGCTGTCGAAATAAATCTTAAGTCATTACCATCTACATATGTGTTCAGTATTTTCTCAATATTTCATAATACTATGGATAATATCCAACGAGCTGTCTATTTTTATTTAATTAATAATTTATATTATTTGAATATTTTAAATTATCCTCTCCGTCTTTACGAGTTTGCCATTCCCTCTCTCTCTCTTTCACGCACACACACACGCGCGCGCGCACACACACATATTTATATATATATATTGATCCTGCTAGATGATTTCTATAAGAGACATCTGAGAAATATATGGGGTGTAATATGGAAGGACAGACTAAAATGAGCAGGTGAATGATGAATGGGATATAAAAAGCACAGAGACCTTCTTGACACTCTCACTATTGGTTTTAAGTAATTTAATCATTTTATGCAAAGCCGGGTCATGATGCTAGGATGAATGATGAACAACTGCCGAAAATTCTAACTTATCGCCCTGATTGCTTAACGTAATAGGACACCTTCACAGATACAAAGATAAAACTGATAGATATTTGATGAAGAGATCTATTAGAAATCAAGGCTTACGGCCATATCACGTTGAATGCACCGGTTCTCGCTCGATCACTGAAGTTGAGCCTGGTCAGGACTTAGATGGGTGACTGCTTGGGATTACCAGGTGCTGTAAGCGTTTAGTGACGCATGTGCGTTGTGGTGCAGTGGATATCGGCTCGGAAAGGGAAATCGGTGAGCCGAGTTCGAATTCCAGATGAATACCCTGCATTCACTTAAGCACTGGTACTCTTGGGAAAGGTATTAATCCGCCCCTTCCCTCCAGTTATGCGTTAAATAACAAGGTAGGACTTGGGGACCGTACCCTTAAAAACAACTCCCAATGAATCTTGATACGCGAAAAGAAAAAAGTATTACTAGACACAAAACTTATATGAAAACAACAATCAATTGTTGAAAGAAAAAGGTATTACCAGTAATAAATAAATAAAATTTAGTTGTCAATAAATGACCCGCCGAGGTTGATATGCCATAAAATCAAAACAACCAACCAAACTATTAGAAATCAACCAGCAAAAGATTGATAATGTTTCCGACCTTATTATGTAGAGGAAACAAAATGCAAAGTAACAAACCGAGCGGAGGAGATATTCACACATCTTTCATTAAATAATATAGACAAGTTTTGTCGATTTATTTTATGTATTTTTTTTATATCGTCTAATAAGCTTAATAAGATTATCGTTGAAAGAGGAAAGAAAATTACAATATTGATATATGTTTTTATATAATCCTTTTTGAGCTTTCGGCTTATATCAGTCATTATCAAAGATGACAATAGTGTTG
Source organism: Ascarosepion bandense (assembly GCA_037127315.1). Lineage (NCBI taxonomy): Eukaryota > Metazoa > Mollusca > Cephalopoda > Sepiida > Sepiidae > Ascarosepion > Ascarosepion bandense. The sequence goes on along the minus strand of JBBBDQ010000945.1, from coordinate 3,110,198 downwards.
GTTGTAACGAGCAGATCGTGGACGAGCGATAGTACTAGTCGTCTATTTTGTTTGTGTGGAGGTTTGGCGAACACATGCGTCCATGCTGAAAGTGAAAATCGCACTACAGCTTATGGCGTCTCACATGACCACACGAGAGTGAGGGCGATAAGTATTAATTAAAAAAAGCAGCTTATTAGCAATAGCTTCCAAAACTATATAGTTGAGGAACAAATAAGATGCTTTCTTAGAAGTCTCAATACCAAGCAGGTGAAGTACAGTGCCTCCTCAACTAATCTCAAACATATTAATCTCTTATATCGCGATCAAATGCATACTAGCTATAAACATGATGTTTATATATGAAAAAAATAATAAATACCAATATATCTACAACTGATCCTAGCAAAAAAAAATCAAGTTACTCACATGCTACTCTAAATCCAGTATATAGAACTCACTCATTCGCAACGACTCTTCTCCCCCCGATAGCGATTTGAAAAAAAAAACAAAAAAAAAAAACAACGTAATTTACAAATTCAAGTGCCCTTTTGGAGATTGTATCTCCAACGGATTGAACATTATTTATGTTGGTCACACTACAAAAGCGCTCATATATATATATATATATATATATATATATATATATATATATATATCAATTACTTCAGTCTGTAAATATCTATCTCTCTATCAATCTATCTACATTAGTTTTTTCACATCTATCTATCTATCTATCTATTTATCTATCTATCTATCTATCTATCTATCTCAATTACATCAGTTTGTAAATATCTATCTATCTATCTATCTATCTATCTATCTATCTATCTGTCTATCTCAACGACATCAGTTTGTTCACATCTATCTATCTATCTATCTATCTCAACGACATCAATTTGTTCACATCTATCTATCTATCTATCTATCTATCTATCTATCTCAACGACATCAGTTTGTTCACATCTATCTATCTATCTATCTATCTATCTATCTCAACGACATCAGTTTGTAAATATCTATCTATCTATCTATCTATCTATCTATCTATCTATCTCAACGACATCAGTTTGTTCACATCTATCTATCTATCTATCTATCTGTCTATCTATCTATCTATCTATCTATCTATCTATCTATCTCAACGACATCAGTTTGTTCACATCTATCTATCTATCTATCTATCTATCTATCTATCTCAACGACATCAGTTTGTTCACATCTATCTATCTATCTATCTATCTATCTATCTATCTCAACGACATCAGTTTGTTCACATCTATCTATCTATCTATCTATCTATCTATCTATCTATCTGAACGACATCAGTTTGTTTACATCTATCTATCTATCTATCTATCTATCTATCTATCTATCTATCTATCTGAACGACATCAGTTTGTTTACATCTATCTATCTATCTATCTATCTATCTATCTATCTATCTATCTCAACGACATCAATTTGTTCACATCTATCTATCTATCTATCTATCTATCTATCTTTCTCTTCTCGGTCATTCATCATTGTAACATGAGATTAATTTAGTCCTGTCACAGGTGATATATCTTGCTTGGCATTGTCTATCAAGGTATGGCGACAAAGGTTGTGTTTAAATATGGTTCTTAGGCATACATTGCTCAGATGAACCTGGACACATTTCCTTTTTCTGATGTATCGCAACTGCCAGTGATTAATTCTAGCTTCTCCTTGGAGAGAGAAAGATAGATTCTGCCACTTTGTTTTCGCTCTAACCAATTGTATTTGACCTTCTTACAAAGAATCTTCTTGATTAGTCTAAAATAAATCAGCACAACACAGCGATATCTTTTTTTCGGAACGATATCAATTCGTCTTGTGTTCTGGTGTTCACTTTCTTTCAATATAGACTTTTTTTTAGCATCTTCATATTAGTGAGTTCGGAAAGTAAAGAATAAGTTTTCATTGGCTTTTTTAATTACTTGTATAATATATCAGATCGGTGCAAAAGTTTTTGACGGTTTGTAAAAGGGGTATTTTAAATCATTGTAATTTCTTTTATGTATATTGTTATTACTTAAACATATCACCATGATTAATTTATAAATTTTATTTCAGATTATTAAATCATCATTTATATTTTTCTGCAATATTCTCACCCATGTTCTTTCCATCTAAAAGACACATTAGGCATGTTCTACTCTAGGAGCTTCGCAAAGATACCAATGCAAATGCAGCAGCACAATCTACTCAGGATGATTATGGAATTGATGCAGTAAAAGAAACAAGTTGTAGGTCGTGGTTTTCCCATTTTCAGAAAGGAAATTTCAGCTTGAAAGACGAGGCTAGTGGTGGTCGCCCCAAAAACATGATTAAGATTTGTTAAATGCCGCTGTTAGTCAAAGCCCTAGGGTAACCTCAAGATAACTTGCACACCAGTCTAATGTATCCCTTACAACTGCGTCACGCCAACTGAAAAGAAAGGGGAAGATTCCAATATTTAGAAAATGGGTTCCGCACGAACTGTCTCCAGAGAACCTGCGACAATGTATTTCTTGTTGTGAATCTTTGCTTTCACAACACCTTCAGACACTATTTTTGGTGGGCTTGTCACTGATGATGAGTAGTGCCATCTTGCCCCTTCCTGCATATTCTCCTGACATAGCTCCCTCAAAATATTACTTATTTCGAGGAATACAAAACCATTTAGATGACATCACGAAAGGAGATTGAACATGAGTTAGATTCATAGTACACATCAAAACCTAAAGAATTTTACAAGAGAGGCATTTATAAGCTCGTTGACAGATGGAATCATGTTATAGAGAGCAAAATTCGTTATTGTTATGAATAAAGATTTTCAAAAACACAGTTTTTCATTTTCAAGATGAAATTTTAAATCGGTAAAATCTTTCGCACTGATCTGATATTTTTTATTTTTTTTTAATAAGCGTTTCACCCCGAGCAAGGCATGTCACTGCCACTACTGTGCAGGGGGCTACGTAGAGTGGAGAAAGGCTGATTAAATATAGGAAATGACAGAGGGTGGGTGATAGGCGGGTAAGGATACCGAGAATGAGGGTTGGGTAGATGAGAGTGTTGTGAGAATAGTTGGGAGTTAGTGTGATAGGAGGTGTCTATTGACCCTACATTTAAACACCTGGAGATTGTAACTGTCGGGAAAGCAGACTTGTGGAAGGGAGTTCCACAGGCGGGAAGCGCGAGAAAAGAAGCTGTTGGACTAGAACTTACGGTTACATCTTATTTGTTTAACTGTAAAAGGGTGGGACCTAGTTGCTAATCTAGTATCTATAGGATGCATTTTACTTAGATAATACGACATAAATATTTTCTAAGAAACAAAAGCAAATATGTAGGAAGAATAACTATGGAGACCCTATTTTATTACTGCTGATATGAAAATTGTGTGAGTGTCTGTGCGAATCAAAACTGGGGAGAAAGCGAGTCGCCTAAATTGTCTTAACTTTCTGCTTTGCATTGCCAAGTTCGCCAGTCGAGACCTTAAATGGAATACCATATTTATTTTTGATAAATTATATTAATCTTTTATCCTTTCTTGAATAGAAAGGAAATATTTTCTGAATTCTGCACTGCGTTTATTCTCTTATTCTCTTATTCTCATTATTCTCTTGGTAAAACCCCCATTTGCCACATGTCTTTTATTTATCCTTGTTCATAAGGGAATATATATTTTTTTATAATATTTTTTAATTCTTTATTCACATGTGTATTTGAATTTTATAATTCTTACGTGCAATTCCATATCCATTATATATTAATTCAGCTTTTATTCTGAAAAATATCTTTTATATATATTTGTTTGGAATTCTGTCTGTTTTCTTTTCTTGTATTTACTCCTAAAATGTTCCTCGCCAGAAAGATTTCTGAGTTCTGCGATGTATAGTTTTTTCAAAACAATCTGATTAGATCAAACATCGACTATTAAAGGCCTCTTCTAGATTTACCTAATCCTTAAATTCTAATCTTGTGTTAAAAATCGTTTACACCCTCCTACTTGGAAAGGCATCGCGCAGACGCAATTCTGATATTGTCGAACACTCTGCCTTCGGGTAGAGGCTATCCTGGACACGGATTTGATAAATGGTAGAGTTTCGTCTGCAGAAAATTAAACATTCCGTTTTTGCCCGAGCTATATGTCTCGGATTATCTACATTAAAAAAGACCTTGTAGCAACATTTTGTTTCAAGTAGAAAGGTAGGTAATACCTCTTTTTCCACTCGGGATTTTCTTTCCCGTAGAAGAAACGTCGCAAGAGTATCTCTATTATATATATATTTATTTCTGTAGATGAGCTCCATTATTAAGTCCACAAGTTCATATTATACAAAATAGACAAAGTATGATAGCTATTCGGAATCAAATTGTTATAATTTCCTCCGTGTTCCTATTGTAACATAAACTTTTTACTCGTTTTTTTTTATGAACTAACGTTTTGTGGAAACTTTCACGTGGACGCTTTACTGAGCTCTTAAGCGTTTCAATTCAAGGATTAATATTTTCATACTATTCAATTCTTATCACACACTTTTGAATCCATATCACATACATCATTGTGTAAGTCACTACCTTGAGTTGTTCTCGAGAATTTTCTTAGATAAATTTTACTATGAAAAACATCCTGAACACATTCGTTTCCTTTTAATGGGTGTTTCAATACAGGTTCTAGGAAGTGTTGCCCAAAAGCAATAAAATATATCTTAAGTAAACAGTGGATTTTAATACATATTCTTCTTTAAGCAAGTTAACTTATTTAGTTTGTTACTGAGGAACTGATACAACGAACATAATGATTGGAACAATCTTATGGTAATTATTGTAAGTTGGTAGAAATAAGCGAATCCGGATTATTAAATATGTTTAAATATAGCATCAAAATGAAATATTCAAGGAATTATAAATTATGACGATGTTATTTTTTATTTTTTATCTATCTATCTATCTATCTATCTATCTATCTATCTATCTATCTATCTATCTATCTATCTATCTATCTATTCCATTCTATTCTTATCATTATCTATCTATCTATCTATCTATCTATCTATCTATCTATCTATCTATCTATTCCATTCTGTTCATTATCTATCTATCTATCTATCTATCTATCTATCTATCTATCTATTCTATTCCATTGTTCATTATCTATCTATCTATCTATCTATCTATCTATCTATCTATCTATTCCTATTCCATTCTGTTCATTATCTATCTATCTATCTATCTATCTATCTATCTATCTATTCCATTCTGTTCATTATCTATCTATCTATCTATCTATCTATCTATCTATCTATTCCATTCTGTTCATTATCTATCTATCTATCTATCTATCTATCTATCTATCTATCTATCTATCTATCTATTCCATTCTGTTCATTATCTATCTATCTATCTATCTATCTATCTATCTATCTATTCCATTCTGTTCATTATCTATCTATCTATCTATCTATCTATTCCATTCTGTTCATTATCTATCTATCTATCTATCTATCTATCTATCTATCTATCTATCTATCTATCTATCTATCTATCTATCTATTCTTGTTCATTATTCATATCTATCTATCTATCTATCTATCTATCTATCTATCTATCTATCTATCTATCTATCTATTTCAGTTTGTTCATATCTATTTATGTCGGAAAACCTTTTTAAATCTCTCGTTATTGAAGTGGAGAACCTTTTCCATGTTATCCTTCCTTCTATTTCATGATGATTGAATATCTGTACTTAAGCACATGTTATTAAAATATGTGCCATAATACTGTGTGGATCGAATATCAATGGTGAATAATAACAGTTGGACATCCACTGAATTATGAGAGAATTTCGGAGCCAAATTTGTTCTATCTATCTATCTATCTATCTATCTATCTATCTATCTATTTGTCACTTTTTCTTTAACCCTGCTCTCCCTCACTCTGTTATTCTGTCCCTCTCACTACACGCTCATTCTCTCACCATCTATCTATCTATCTATCTATCTATCTATCTAGCTAGCTATCTATCGCTAACCTGGCATGTACGCATCGCTGATTCAGTAATGAATTGGAGCAGTCTGGCTACTTGACGTGTATAATGATAATATGCACACTGAAAAGTCTGCCTTCTTCTGCCGAGCTCCCATAGCCCAGAAGTAGAATCGCCGACTGACGCCAATTCGGTCAAGTTTCAGTCCTGGATTAAAAGCAATCGAAATCTAACCGTACTGATAAGCTGTGATCCAGCGAAAAAAAATCTGTCTGCGGATGACTATATATATATTTTAATTCTTTGTTTTTCAATATTTATTTTATTTTTTGGTGGTGGAGTCCTGAGTATAACGTAAAACTACATCCGACAATGGAGGCTTGACTAGGGGACAGAAATAGGTTACCTCGAACCATTATTGCCTACGGGTGATCCTTGGCTAGGATCTAGTGCCTGTTTGTCCCCTGCCAGGGTGACAGTATTTTTTTAACATTGTCTGAATATTAACATGAATGAATGTGGAGATAAGTGTAAGCAGAATGTGATGTTTGAGTGTATTTCTCTGTGTGTGCGAGTGTGTGTATGTGTCTTGTGGGGAGGGGAATATAATCTGCATTTACCACTTCAAGCCAAGCACGCTGCCACATTCACCATCATAAATAGAGGAAAAATTGAGGCTCGGTTTCTTTCCTTTTTATGAAAGAGTGTACGCTAAGATGTGAGTTGTGGTGCAGTGGATATCGGCTCGGAACGAGAAAGCGGGAAGCCGGGTTCGAATTCCAGTTGAATTCCTTGCATTCACTTACGCGCAAATACCCTTGGGAAAGGTATTAATCCATCTCTTCCCTATGGGTTAAATAACAGGAAAGATTGAGTTCTATAGCCTTGGTTGGCAACTAATCTATTGAAAATTAATGCGGGATAATCTTCTACCCAGTCAGTCATGTCTCTTTCGAGACATGATTGCCCAAGCTTGCGTCATATATGTCACTTAACTCACTGCACGCTACTGGTGAACCGGAAGTCATCCGGATTTGGACAATAAATGGTCAAGAAGAGTCGTATGGTGTGTGTTTCATAAGATGGAAAAAGTTGTAGCTGACAAGAAGTACACCAGTCGATACCTGATCAGTATCGGCTGGGTCACCAGGTAGAGGGGGTATGATGTTGAAAGACCCGAAACCCCAAATAAAACTCGACTAGAAACATCACCGATGATGTGCACTGAAGCATCAAATAGATGTATTTTACGAGTAGCCATAATATCAAATAATATTAGATTATTATTATAATAATAGTATATAATAATATTAGGTTGTTATAATAATATTAGAAAATAATAAGATTTTGAGCTCTTAATAGATTCCGTTTGTTTTGTCAACCATATTCCTAAAAAATAACGTAGAATTTAATTTTATTCAGTTACTAAAGTTGTGAATAATTAAATAAGCTATTTTTTGCACAGTGGGAATTTTTATTGTGTGCTTGGTGGGTCAGCCCATTCCCTGGGCTGTGATTTGATGTAGATCCACGAGTAACTACATTCGTATATAAATATCAGCCTCAGGTGAACGTTAAGTTGGATATGTATTAAGTTATTTTTTTTTACTTTTTATTTGTTATTGTGACCTCAGTGAAACCGGATTAGGTGCACGTGATTCCTAGATTTTTTTTGGCTACGGGTTGAGTAGTTTTGATTTCTTTTTTGTTAATTTTGTTTTTCTCCTCTTTTTGTTTTTTGTCCTCATGTTTTCATTTTAAGCGTAAAAGGGTTTTTTTTTCACTAGTATGTTTCTTTCCATATTCCTAAGAAAAAAATTCAAATTTTTAATATCCATGTTTTATCTCTTGTTTTCTCTTTTTTAGCTTTGTTCACTGTTTTCGTTTTTCACCGTTAATTTCCGATGTAATTTACATAAGTTTTACAAATAGACAAACTTTATGAATAATCTTCCTGCTAACATCGGATGTAAAGACTTGAAAAGTTATTGATGCTAGCAGGAAGAAAACATATGAGACAGTGAAGAGCCTCAAACTTCATCTTAAATTTGTTACGTGGAGGAGCCATACGATGAAAGACATTCAGCTGGAATCAGACGAGGAGACCAAAAAGGTGGCAAGAACAGTGCTAAGTACCTAAAATCTCCGGCTCCAGACAGAATATGTAGGCACCAGCAAAACCCGGATTACATGACAGGAAGTGCCCATGAATATCTTGGAAGAACACTTCCGGTTTTTTTCCTTCCAGTTGGAGTAGATAGACTAAACTATCGCCCGGTTCACACTCCACCCACGTCTATTGAACAGGTGAAGGGGCTCATCCCTTGTTCCTTGTTTAGGACATGGTCTCCGGCTTTCTCTTTTCCAATCTTTTCACTCCTACGTAGTCTCCTGCGCTTCAATGGCGTTACTGCCTTGCTCGGGGTGATATGATTAAAAAAAAAAGTTACGGAGAAACTGACAAATGAATGGCCAGGAAAGAAACCGTCACCACCACCCCAACATATAACGTTGGTAAAACTAGTGAAGGAGGTGGGCGAGAATTAGTCTGGCCAGGACCACAATGATGAATGGCAGCAGATCTTTTAAAAAGATGCAGAAAAAATCGGCAACTGTAATCCTTAAAACAGGAGGTCCCAAAAAGGAAAAATCAACAAACGAGCAGGGCCCGAAACAACAGCTTCATTCAGCACAACTACAGTGAAAAGAGGCACCAAAACAGTCGCAGCAGCAAAATATCGAAACGGTGGAGATGTCCTCGCCACGTTCTTTTTCCTTAGGAAGACAAGGAGAACAAGGAGGAGAATTGGAAGAGAGGAAAGACGACCAGTATGTGTAGGGCAGAGAAAGCAGTGAAACCCCATAAGGTAGACTTCTGTCTTTCTTCACCTGAAATGAATATAGACACGTCTAAACTTATTTATAAATAGAACTTTGTCTGTGTGTGTGTGTGTGTCTGTGTCAGTTACCTATAGACTCCGACAAAGCTGAACCGATTTTCTTGAAAATTTACACAGTTGTACTATAAGCGTATGCAGTGTTCTTAGCGAGGTTTTGTGTCGAGGTACCCCCGATAAATATAGAAAATCGATAATCGAGAAAATCATGTTAGATAAGGAGTGGTCCGATTTTAATCAAATATGATACACTCATAGACAAAGACATAAGAAACGATATTCAGAAATGTCAAGGTTGCAGTTCTTACAGAAGTGCAGAAAATCGATTATATATACATATATATATATATAAAAGGCAAGATGTTTGTGTATGTGTCGGTTTATCTGACTGTATGTCTGTATTTTTTCCGGCTTTTTATTTTAGTTTTTGCTTCGGGTTTGGCTCTAAGTAGGTATAATTGTAGTTCTTAGTCTCAGCCATGATACCATTTACTCAGAGGACTTATTTAGCCTTCAAAATTCTGTTTCCGACGAAAAAAACTTATTTGATATCGATACCAGGAAATGAAAATTTGACTTGCATTCATTCATTTTTCTTTCAGTCTACAGTTTCGCTTTAACTGGAAACAACTATTGCTTTTTAGTCTTTCGTTCCAACGTCCAAAGAGTTTGGGCTCCAGAACTATGGATTACATTTAAAGCATTCATTACACCCGAGCAACGCCGGGCTACACTGCTAGTTCACTAATAAGGCCAAGAGACTTCCCAACTCCACCATAAAGAGTCTAATTTACCTTTCTTTTATACCAATATCTATTTCCACCACCGCTTAAAAATAAGAAAAGTAGGGGAGCACAGAGTCGGATTTTGCTAAGGATCCTGTTTAAATGCACATCCGTGGATGAAAAATCTATGGGTGACATGAAAAATGCCTCTGGTGTCTTTACTTTGATTATGAATATTGCGGGAAAGCTGAAAGTGTGGAACCACCTGGTTGCAACAGTGGAAAAATATACAATAATAACAATGGACTAATTAAGGACTCTAGATTTAAGCAAAATAGTGCAAATGTGCGCATGCAAGGTCCCCGTGTTGCTCTACATATCTTTTTATTTAGTGCTAAAATTAACATCCCCAACAGACGTCGGCGGGATTGTTTTTGACAGACGAATTACGTTCGATATTTACTCAAAGAGGTTTTGGACAATCGGAGTCCTTACTTCTGCGAATTTTGATCCATTATGTGAATAGTTGTTTGTTTTTTTTCTATTAACAAGCCCGAATCATGTCAATCAAGATAGCCCGCCCGAATACGAATGGCTTGTGGGATCGGTGTAAGGCTACCCACCGGCTTTGTGACCGTCTCTCGTTTGGTGTGGATGTCGTTGATATCCAGGAAAGTAACTTTGTTTGCAACGTTGATTTTTTTGTGTGCTGTCTAACGACTTTATCGTTTATGCATCATATGGTTACCAAGTCGTCAGAGTTGTTTCTTTGTTGGTTAATCGTGCCCGAGATGCGAGGGTGGACCTTGTTCATATCGATGCCTGGTGCCAATTGATCATGACTGATATTGCTGTGAAAAATAATTGGTTTAGAATCGCTGCGGTTATGCATCCAATATCAGGGAAGAGCGTGTATCATCTTTTCTTAAAATTGTGCAATTTTACTTTTTGCGTTTCAGTTAACTGTTGGATGATATAAAATTTGTATCATATCGGGTGTAGAAGACGACGAACAAGCCACGCCAATCAATTTAGATCAGTCCATGTTATTGCTACCTGGCTGCTGTCCTGCAGGCCACCAGATTTGAACCCGACTTCTGCAGGTGCATTAACCCCCTCGATCTTTCACCAGTGTTGTGATACAGGTATACGGAAGCTGTCGCGTAATTTTGCGGTGTGTCTGTCAGTTCGTCATGGTGGTCCATTTTCGCTCCTGCTTTACGCTTTGACGTTGGAGCCTCTCCTTCGCCGGCTGAGGAACAGGGCGTGCTGTCCGGTCTTAAGTAGAATCACTGAGCCTGATGATATCTCTAATTTCGTGCCGTCTTACAGTGACATTGAGGTGGTACTGAAGGCACTTGAATGGTAAGAACGGTCACTGTGGCCAAGATTAACTGCGACAAGTCTTCCAGTTTGCGGTTAGATGCTTGGAAAGGGTTGATCTTCCGGGGCTCTTTTGGTTAGAAAAATGCGGTCCTGTCTCACTCTCGGAATGTGGTTTGAAGCCGTTCTCTAGCTGAAAACAAAATTGGTCAGAAGTACAACAAATGGTTAGTGTGACGGCCAAGACTTGGCGCCAACGGAGGTTGTCCTGAAGGGAAGGACTGAGGTGTGTACATTTACGTCTTTCTTCTTGTCGTTTACAGCTTGTCTGTACTTTTACTATGTAAGGAGCTTACGAAGGCGATCAGATGTTTGCTCTCCTTCCTCCAGGGATGATTCAAGCATCACATTGACAGGGGATTATATGCCGGATATCTGTGTCTTTGGAAGCTGAGAATGCCACAATTCCTACGCTACGCAGTGATAGGGGATTCGAGTTTGGTAGGGTTGTGACGGCCTAGTTCTCTCACATTGATATCAGTGCTACTATCACAAGGACTGAACGCCGACGTAAGCTCAAAGATCAATCAAATTTCTTTCTCCAGTGTCGATCGGTCTTGAGTGTCATTGCTCCGTCCAGTGACCTTCCTTGGCTTAGGAGAGTCATTTATTATAAACTAATGGAGAGGTTCCCGAATAATTTACTACGTGATCGGCTCGGTTTTTCGGCGGACGAATTGCACTTTTTTTGACCTGAGGCACCAGCTTCGAATTATTTCAGCAACCTCTTCAAGTGTACGTTTAAATGTTATCTCCGACAAATATTGGCATTAAAGGTTCTTCTTACTCAGTAACACGTACATGGAGATGTCCCGCGTCTTGTACAGGGTGAGCATCACTAAAATTAGATTTGTTATGCGTTGTTTTCCTCATAGTCTCTTGCACTCAATCTGCCATGTGGGTATCGAATTTTCTAACCTTCTTTTCTCACATCAATAAAGAGTTCAATTAGATATTCTTTGAAGGTTACACGGATCAATAACATCTGAAGAAGGCTGGTAGACAGAACAACCGAAATGTTGTCAAAGAATAACATTTGCTAAGACAGATTCCTTTATGTCGCTGCTAATATAATGGCAGAACTGAATAAAACAACTGCTTGCTTTTAATGCGATATATTTCTTGGACTTTGTCATCCAGAGACCATTCCTTTTTTTAAAAAAAATATTTCATTCGGCATGGTTTTCAGATTTTGCATTAAGTTGTAAGTTATTAAACAAAAATCTCCTAAGCCGGCCAAACGTAGAAATAAATACAATATGGGAACCAGTAATATGGCGTGTTAAAGAAAATCATTACTTTCAAGATTGCAATATGAACTCTGGTAAGGAATGGTTTCTGAGGCATACGGTTTATAACTCATAAGAAATCATACATCGATGTCCTCGTGGTTCAGTGGATGTAGGCGTTGGTTAGTTACAGTGATTTAACTGAAAGTGTTATGAGTTCAAAGACTGGCTACAGCAGTGAACAAGTACCTTAGAGAGTTGAGTTAGAGATAACCACATGGTATCCGGAAGTGGCATCGCACATAGAATGAGAATTATATACCCGAGTGATCTTCAGCATCTGAAGAAGGTCGGATTGTGCAATGGCCGAAACGTTGTAAACATAGAAATAAAGATGAGGACAACAGTTCGAACAGTATAAATAATGCAAATACCTCGTGATCACAACATTATATACAAATATTTCTTAAACCTTTTTAAATGTAAACCCAATGAATCTGATTTCAAAATAAATGAAAATATTTTTAAATAATTGATAAATAGACTTAATTAAATTTCTTGTGATTTGTTATTATAATTCTAATGTATTTTTCTTTTTCAAATGACCCAACAAACATTCCCGAGGAAAAAAGATTTATTATTGATTACTTTTGTGATATTTTATTTTGATAGGTTAATAATTCCGACCTTATTCATTTTCTTAAGTCATATGGCCGCATACACAATGATGAGACGGAAAAAAACCCCAAAAAACAGGGGAAGTTGAAAATATAGATATAGATATATGATGAAGATAGCTACGTAGATATTGAGAGTCTGAAATAGATAGATAGATACATAGTGTGATGGATAAATTATCGTCTAAATTAAGCAAAAATGAAAGTTACACTGACATTTCAATGTGCGTTGTGGTACAGTGGATATTGACTCGGAACGAGAAACCGGGGAGCCGAGTTCGAATTCCAGTTGAATCCATTGTATTCATTTACGCGCAAATACCCTTGGGAAAACTATTAATCCGTCTCTTCCTTCCAGTTATGGGTTAAATAACAGGACAGATTGGGTTCTATAGCCTTGGTCGGCAACCAGTCTACCGCAGAAAGCAATGGCAACCTACTTCGGGATAATCTTGTGCCCAGTCAGTCATGTCTCTTTCGAGACATGATCGCCCAAGCGTGTATCACGTATGGCACTTGACTGACTGACTTAGAAAAAATTAAACAAAGTATCTTGAAATACTAAATATATTTATTCAATAAAATCGCTATTAGCATCAAACACGATATTCAAATGATTTCGAAATAACCTGAAACTCTTCTTGACGGTCTCCTTGTTTAATTTAACTATAATAGCCTCATCTACATGCAACAAAAACTAAATATAATGGAAATATTAATATTAAATGTTTAAAAGCCAAAACTCAAAAACATTAGCTATGAACAAATTCACAATATCTAGATAGGTTTTCATAAATAAAAAAACATTCTAAAAATTATATATATATATATATATATATATATATATATATATAATTTTTAGAATGTTTTTTTATTTATTTACATTTGTTGACATTACGATACATTACAGAGCAGATATGGTTTGTTTACGATAGATCGAAAATTGTTTTATATAAGCATGATAAAAACCTCGTCTGATCAAGAAATTATTCATGGTCGAATTGTTAAAACAGTACCAGATTAAATGGTAGCTTCCCCTATGTAAATAGGGGTCGCAGGTTCGAATCCTACGGGATAGCACACATTTTCGCAATACAATTTAACGTAAAATAATCAGGCCGGTAGATATAAATATAAAATACTGTTTAATTAAAAACAGAATATCTACTTAAATACGAGTATCGGTAAAAATAATGTTCAAAATAATTCATTATAAATATATATATAAGTATATATTTATATATAAACAATCAATAAATATAAATATATATAATTATATATATATATATATATATATATATGTGTGTGTGTGTATAAATATAACATAGTACATTTGGTATGTAATCCAGGTAAATTCCACAAGAGACGAATCATGAGAACTCAATGTTAAATTCATTTATTTAATTTAACAAAGTAATACTTTATAAAGGATTTCGATTATTTCCATGGCTAATACATATTTCAACGTTTTGATATTTTTCACGCGGCTCGTTAGATCCAAATCTTTGGATCTGACGAACCGCGTTAAGAAGATCAAAGCGGTGAAATATGTATTATCCATGGTAATAATCGAAAATCCTTCATATATATATATATATATATATATATATATATATATATATATATATATGAAGGATCGCCGACTTACGCCATTTCGGACAGGTTTCAATTATGGGTAAAAAAGCAATCGGAGTCTAACCGTACTGATGAAACGGTTCTGTTTGCGGATGACAATATTTACGTTCTCACACCCTGATTGAGCACTCTGGAAAAATAGTAGACTTTGATAAACAGTAGCCACTCTGGCATGTACGCATCGCTCATTCAATGAAATGAATTAGCTCGCTCTAGCTATTGGGCGCGTATCATGATATGCGCTAAAAAGTCTGCCTACTTCCACCGAACTGACGCCATTTCGGTCGGGTTTCAATCCTGGGTTAAAAAGCAATCGGAGTCTAACCGTACTGATGAGCTGTGATCTGTCCGCGGATGACAAATATATATATATATATATATATATATATATATATATATATATATATATAAACATTCGAATAGCTTCTTTTTTCACACTTTATGTTCGACAAAGAAAACACTTATTGGAACACAAGAAAAACATCTTAATTTCAGTAACTTGTCAGTCGTTTTTAATAGAACATAAACACACACACATGTATATATATATATATATATATATATTAAAGTTTTGTAATTTGCTTGAAGCATTGCGTAAAATAGTTGTATGTGTTATGTCTTGAAGGTTGTCACAATGCGTTGAATGCAATAACGGAAGGTCGGGAGGTGTTTATATGACCTATTTATTAGTATATTGGTATTTCGAGACTATAATCTCATCATCAGAATGGCAGAGAAATCCTCAGATTGTCCGTGCATCTTAGCGGCCCATCTATGAATGGCTGGCTTTATCCACTGCTGCTGTATGTGTGTGCGTGTATGTGTGTGTGCGTGTATGTGTGTGTGTGTGTGTGTGTGTGTGTGTGTGTGTGTGTGTGTGAGTGTGTATGTGTGTGTGTTGTAGTTGGGGTTTCTTATGGTCTGATGGTGTGTGCGTGTGTGTGAGTGAGTGTGTATGTGTGTGTATTCAAGTTGGGGTTTTATTGGTCTGATGGAATCAGTCCGTAGGATCTGGGAGTTGATGTGACTTTGACCGGGTCAAAGAGTATCAGTTTCATTGCTGTTGTCTTATCTGTCTGATTTATCTGGTGGTGTTTGCTCGTTGTGTGTGCTGTAATTGAATCTACTTTATTTTGTATATATATCTGTGTGTGTGTGTGTTTTCTGTCCTGCGATATATAGTATATTTAAAGTAGTATTAAAAGAAGTTTTCTAATTATTTTTAAATTTGTTTTGCTCTACTCTGGTACAATCAGAGAAATTAAGCAGAGTTGTTTCTGATCAGTAACCAAATGATTGTCAGTTTGTAGATATCAGCTGCTGTAAGATATAAATTTATCTCAGGTATGTGTAATTAGCAGGAATTGTATCAGCAAGTCATTATCATCTCTGAAAACTCTTACAATCTAAAAATACATATTCGAACCACCAAGAGTTGATAATATGAACACGTCTAGAACACGGAAGTCAAAGAAATGAGAGGCTATCCGTCATGACTCTGCCATGCGTCATTATACGGGTTTCGTTGTCATATATACTAGTGACAACCCACTGCGCTATATATTCGTACAGGTTTGGAATTACCTGACTGATTTAAAACCTCGGCTACATCTTATCCCATAGAGGTGGAAGAAAGAGATAGATTTATGTCTTTACCGAGTGCGTTTGGGGATAAGCAAAATTAAGGAACTCGACTAGATTTTGAACTCAGCATTTAAACTTTTTTTTTATCCGCGAACCGCTATCCAATGCACCACATTCAATTCATTATTAATTTAGCAATGGTATGCAAGAGAAGATTGTAAATCAATATTATTTCACACAGATGTTGACTAAGTTTAATTAAACCATTATAAAAATAAGTTCATTCTGGGTATCCAACATTTTTAAGAACCAGGTATAGTAAACCGAGGTCATTAAGTATAAAGATATATAGACCCGAGCGGAAGGCTGACCTATAAACTGTCACTAAAACAAAACACTCTGCAGGTGTGACGACCTGTCAAAAATTACTTCAATTTCAATATCTAAACATATTTTGAGCGTGACAAACATGGGGTCGCTTTACCCGGGATTGAGTGCAAGTATGGCACAAGGCAATAAATCATTGATCAACCAACCACAGGGCCTGCTTCTTGTTAGCCCACTCCGATGACTGTGACTTATTGGCTGATTATCTAAACCAATCAGATGCAACCCAGGAGGGTTGTTACGACGATAGCCATCGGCCGGTAATCCCTATTGGCTGACCAATCAGGAGCTAATTATTCGGGGTTCGGGCCCATAAATAGAGAACACCCAGAGCAAAAGATCGAGTCGGTTCATTCTTCGCTGCCCAGAACCAAATCCGTTGCCACTGCATACTCCATCATTGACACTGCCTAATTGCAGTTAAGATTTCTTCGAGCTAAGGAAACTTTTTCCGCCAGTCAACTACATTCACCCGTCACTTCGCGGTGTTTGTTTTTGCTTGATAGAAATTATTGTATACTTGGGCAAATAAACGTTTGTTACTGGTTGTAACAAACTCTTTTTTGTCATTTCTTTGATGGTGTGGCAACTATTCTTCTTCACCGACGCCAAATTCAACACTCCATCGACTGAATTGTATCCATCCCCTTAAAAAGCGGATCTTAAAAAGCAACGTGGGCGCGGAAGTAATCAGAGAACAACCAGTCTGGAACTTGTGGTTATCACGAAACCATCGGCCAACCCGGCATTGTGAAGATATAGTACCACACCTTTGCGAAAGGTTAAATTCATCTTTCTTTTCGCAATAATATCTATCTATCTATCTATCTATCTATCTATCTATCTATCTATCTATCTATCTATCTATCTATCTATCTCAGTCTGTTTATTATCTATCTATCTATCTGTCACCCTCTCTACTGATTTCATTCTTTAGATGTTCAGCTTCTCTCTCTCTCTCTCTTTCTGCTTTTTTCCAATATCATAATAGCTTTTTTCTTATTTACTATTTTCTCAGCCTTATGCTCACATCATAGTGAAAGACCAGTTTTCGTCCGATCGCCGAAGTTAGAAAAACATTTAGCGTGGTCATTATCTCGTAGGGTGACGTCTTGTTAATATCAGATGAAGCGAAATTGGATGCACAGGTGGTTTAATAGATAATCACTCAGAATTGTTAATACGGGTGGGGAGTTCCAATTTCCGTTGGGTTCGTTATATTCACTCATCCGCAAATACATTTGCGAAAGGTTAACTTCATCTATTCTCTCTTCGCAATAACATATCTATCTATCTATCTATCTATCTATCTATCTATCTATCTATCTATCTTATTCCTTTGATCTATCTATCTATCTATCTATCTATCTATCTATCTATCTATCTATCTATCTATCTTTTATTTTCCCTTCATATTATTCTCTCGCTTTTCTGATTTCTCTCCCTCTTTTCCACACACACTTTCTCTAACTCTCTCTCTATATATATCTCTTTCTGCTTTCCTCACATATCATAATACCTTCTCTCTTTCTTTAGCCTTATGCCCACATCATAGTGAAAGAACGGTTTTAGTCCGATCTCCGAAGTTTGCCAGATTTGCGTCAGGTCATTATCTAGTCGGGGTTACCTCTTGTTAATATCAGATGGTGTGAACTTGGATATACGGTTGGTTTAATAGATAATCACCCGGAATTGTTAATACGAGTGCGGAGTTCCAATTCATGTTGGGTTCGTTATATTAAAATACCCGCAAGTACGTTTGCGAAAGGTATTAATTAATTTCTTTGCTACCCATTTATATCATCGTCGGTCATTCTTAAGTCTCCGTTTTTAAAAGAAGATATTTTCTTCAAAAAAGGCAAGAATTTTGAATTGTCATGCCTTCATTTGGTACATAGCTGGCAATGGTGAATTAAATGGCTCGTTGTAATTTCAATTTTTCACTGCTGTTTCCAACACGAGGAACCACAATAATTAATTAAATGTCAAAGACACGATTTTTTCTGCTCAAACCCAGCCAAATTATATTCTCGGTCGGTTTCAGTCACCCAAGATTAATTAAACGATCGGAAGAAATAAATTTATTTACCGATTAAGTATCAAAGCCTCTCGTCATAAAGTAAAATTCTAATGCGATAGCGATTTTTAACCTCATGTAATCCACGTCCTGTGCAAGGCCTCTGATTGGGATGTTGTGAGGAACATGGAACCACATCTTAATTGCTGTTGTTTCTAGGTTCACCCTGACCTGGAGTAGCAGCACCTGTCAGGGTCCAAGCTATGGGCAAAGGTTAACCCCCAAACTGGCATCAATACTATGAAAATATAAAAATAAACTTTTATAGAAATATGTACTTGGTAGTGCAGTGGATAGAAAAGTCTGTGAACCAAGTTAGAATTCCGCTTAAATTTCTGGAATTCTTTTACACGCAAATACACTTGGGGAAAGATATTAATGGAACGCTTCTACCTCCAGCTATGGGCTAAATGGCCGGACAGATTGGTTTCTGTAACCTTGGTTGGCAACTAGTGTACCGCAAAAAGTAATGGCAACCTAGTACGATAAATTCTTAGAACCAGTCAGTCATGTTTCTTTGAGGTATGATCACCCAAGCGTGTATCAAGTATGGCACTGAACAAACTGACTGAAGCTCGTCCATGGCTTAATAGAAGATGAAATTAAACTTAGTCAACATCTGTGTGAAATAATATTGATTTACAATCTTCTCTTGCATACCATTGCTAAATTAATAATGAATTGAATGTGGTGCATTGGATAGCGGTTCGCGGATAAAAAAAAAGTTTAAATGCTGAGTTCAAATTCTAGTCGAGTTCCTTAAATTTGCTTATACCCAAACGCACTCGGTAAAGACATAAATCTATCTCTTTCTTCCACCTCTATGGGATAAGATGTAGCCGAGGTTTTAAATCAGTCAGGTAATTCCAAACCTGTACGAATATATAGCGCAGTGGGTTGTCACTAGTATATATGACAACGAAACCCGTATAATGACGCATGGCAGAGTCATGACGGATAGCCTCTCATTTCGTTGACTTCCGTGTTCTAGACGTGTTCATATTATCAACTCTTGGTGGTTCGAATATGTATTTTTAGATTGTAAGAGTTTTCAGAGATGATAAGGACTTGCTGATACAATTCCTGCTAATTACACATACCTGAGATAAATTTATATCTTACAGCAGCTGATATCTACAAACTGACAATCATTTGGTTACTGATCAGAAACAACTCTGCTTAATTTCTCTGATTGTACCAGAGTAGAGCAAAACAAATTTAAAAATAATTAGAAAACTTCTTTTAATACTACTTTAAATATATTATAGTAAAATATCGTTATATTTTGCTGAGATATTCTTATTGATTTATCGAGTATGAGTTGTACAATACTGAAGTATATTATACAAGGGCCATTCAATAAATAAGGTTAATTTCCCTAATACAGATAGAAGCTTACGGGTTTTTTTTCAACAGTGTCTCCCAGCAGTGTCACATACTTTTCCCATCTTGCACAAGCTTCTGTATTCCCTCAGCGTAACATTCTTTGGACTGATGTCTCAGCCAATCGTTCACAGTACTTTTAACTTCATCGTCACTCTCAAACTTATTTAAACAATTTAGCCCACTTGCAGACATTTTTGGCTGAAACACGTGGTACTATACACAGTTGAAATTCTCCTATGAATTTCAATTGGTTTGCACCCTTCAGCAGCCAAAAACTTGATGACTGACCTCTGTTCAATCCTGGAGCATGCTTCGTGGTTGATCATTTTTTGTTAATCTCCAAACCTCTCAAAGTTTTTCAATCTGCAAAAAATTAAATCTCTTTGAAAAAGAAGTAAAGGAATTTTTTAAAAAAAGTAAGCTTCTATCTGTATTAGAAGTTCTTATACCGAAAAATTCACATTTTTTATTGAATGAACCTCGTAGAAGTCCTTATACCGAAAAATCCACTTTAACTATTGAATGGCCTTTGTACACTGATCTTGGACACCCTATAGCGTGAACATAATAGAGAATTTAGCTATTGATATAACAGAAAACATGCCACCCGCCGTCTTGAATAACACCCTTGGAAAAATAATTTAGAGACTTTATGAATTTTCTTAAAATATCTAAAATCATTTTAGTAATTCAGCTGTCAATTTTGAACCTCCATCGCTAAGATCTACGACTTTGTTCATTTTAAAGTTTCATGAGATTAACTATTGTTTTGAGTGAGTGATTTTATTTCTTTCTGCATTGTGAGATTCATCATTCCCGTGTTGTGTGGTTTTCAGCATTCTTTTTCTAAAGTTTGGTATTCGAAGAATATGTGACGTTCCTCGATTTGATTGAAATTCTATATTGATTGTTTGGTCGGAATTTCGGCATTACTTAGTATTCCTTATTTTGGTGATCATATCTCAAAGAGACATGACTGACTGGTTCTAAGATTTTCTCGTATTAGGTTGCCATTACTTTCTGCGGTACACTAGTTGCCAACCAGGGTTACAGAAACCAATCTGTCCGGCCATTTAGCCCATAGCTGGAGGTAGAAGCGTTGCATTAATATCTTTCCCAAGTGTATTTGCGTGTAAAAGAATTCCAGAAATTTAAGCGGAATTCTAACTTGGTTCACCGATTTTTCTTTCCGAGCCGATATTCACTGCACCACCAGGCACATATTTCTATAAAATATTATTTTTATATTTTCATAATATTGATGCCAGTTTGGGGGTTAACTGTTTGCCCATAGCCTGGGCCCTGACAGGTGCTGCTACTCCAGGTCAGGGTGAACCTAGAAACAACAGCAATTAAGATGTGGTTCCATGTTCCTCATAACATCCCAATCAGAGGCCTTGCTGCTGAATGCAGAGGCTTTGCTGCTGAATGCAGTTTACCGTCGTACACAGGACGTGGATTACATGAGGTTAAAAATCGCTATCGCATTAGAATTTTACTTTATGACGAGAGGCTTTGATACTTAATCGTCATTCTTTGTACTGTTTTAATTTCGATATTCCTCTTTCGTCTAAATTTTATAATTCTTTGTATAATCTGAAGATCCCCAATCCAACTTTTGCGTGATTTTGACATCGCATGATGCTTAGAATTCATAGTGTTATTTTGGATTCAGCTTTCATTATGTTTACTGAGGCTTGGTATTATTTGATTTCTCTGAGGTTCGCTATTTATATTGTCCATGGTTTTGTATTCTTTGCGTAGTATGAGGTTCTGTATTTTTTACGTTGCTTCAGGGTCTGCATTTTTTTGTGTTATCTAAGGATCAGCATGCATACGTTTCTCTGAATTTCTGTATCTTTGTCTTAGAATCGCGATTCTAAGACATTTTGTGGGTAAAGGCAAATTTATCTGATTTTAGATTTCAAGCGTTGCACTAGAATCTGGAAATCTGGAATCGCTAATATATTCTGAAGTTTCATGTTCCGATTCAGCTTCTTTTCAGCCTTTCTGAATTTAAGGTTTCTGTTTTGAGAATCGGTTGTGTTTTAAACGCACGTTATAGGCTCTTTATTCTACTATTCGGAAAATACTTTGTGAGACTGAGATTAAAAAATGATTATTATCACATTAAACAATTAAAGCTTAATTGCTGAAAAGTCAATGACATTTCATTTTGTAGCTGTCAATCTAAACAAGACGGAACGAAATAATGCCCACAGGTAAATAATTATTATTAATAATTATGTGCCTGGATGTGGTGCAATACATACGCAAAAATGCCCTCGGGGAAGGTATTAATCCGTCTCTTCTACCTCCACCTAAGGATTAAGTAGCAGGACAGGTTGTGTTCTGTAGCCTTGACTGGCAACCAATTTACCGCAAAAGTAATGACAACCTAGTGCGAAAAAAAATTCTGCCCAGTCAGTCATGTCTCTTTCGAGACATGATCGCTTAAAGCATGTATCACGTATTGTACTTAACTGACTGACTGACTGACTATAATAGTTGGAAACATGATTAAAACCTGGAATGGGCATAAAGTGGGGGGTCAGTTTTCTATTGTTATGAAGTAATAAACTGATCCTTCACTAATTGCTACTTAATAATATAAAAGATCTCTCCCCGCTGCAGCTATGAGTAAAAAATAAGACAGATTTGGTTCTATAGCATTGGCTAGCAGCCAGCCCACCGCAGAAAGCAATGCCAACCTACTGCGGGAAAATCTTCTGCCCAGTCAGTCATGCCTCTTTCGAGACATGATCGCCCAAATCGTGTAACACGCATGGAACTTAACTGACTGATCACTACAAAATATAAACATTATCAGTCTTAATCAAGTAGGTTTTTCTTTGTTTGCGTTGTTCCAGATAAAAACAACTTTTTGTATTTAGAGCAAGAATTCCGTCAATTTCTGCCATATATAAGTCTGAGGTTCAAACAATTTCCGTTTTTGTTTATCAGAATTATTTCCCCCGCCACCAAATAAAGAACAAATTACATTTTATTTACTTCTGTATTCGCCACTATTTGCAATTATTTATTTCCACTTATCGATCAATTCTTTCATACCCGTTTTTAAAATATGATTGCGCAGGTTTTGATGTTAAAAGGTTTTCACGAATTACTGAATATTGTTTTCATTAGAGAAATATTTTTCTGTCAATGGTTTTTGCATCGAAAATAATTATTGGTTGACGCGGCGTAAATTACGTTATAGTTCAAATAGAACAGACTGCCCAAGTTCCAAAATTACTGAACTCTTATGAAGAATTCTCCTATATGGAAGTCAATGCTCGATAATTTCGTCACAGATGTTAGAAAAAAAAATGTTATTATTATTACTGCTTAGAATATCATGAACCAAACATAGAATAATGAAAGTCTTCTAGAGACAATGACAATTAATAAAGAACATTTAAGAGACAGTTGCAATTTCTCGGGCTAATAATAAGGAAAGAATACCTGGAGAGTTTGATACTCACAGGATATAATGAAAGGAAGTATGCCAGTGAAAGAAGTTTCAAGGTTGCAGTTCTTACATTAGTGTAGAAAATCGATAATATATATATATATATATATATATATATATAAGGCAAGATGTTTGTGTGTGTCTCTGTTTATCTGCCTGAATGTTTGTATTTTTTCAGCCTTTTTATTTTTGTTTTTGCTCCGGCTTTGGCTCTAAGTAAGTATAATTGTAGCTCTTAATCTCAGCCATGATACCATTTACTCAGAGGACTTATTTAGTCTTCAAAATTCAGTTTACGACGAAAGAAACTTATTTGATATCGATAGCAGGAAATCAAAATTTGACTTACATCCATTCATTTTTCTTTCAGTCTACACTTTCGCTTTAACTGGAACAGGGTTTGGGAGAAATGACTAAAATAGTTATTAAATTATACAAATCACAGGTAATTGAACATTCACCAACATCTTGAAGCGACATGTCAAGAAGAATGCGTAACCTTGCTTTACTATGAATGGTAAGTTAGTTCATACTTAGCCACTTCCAGGCAAAAGCATAATTCGTACAGCATTTAAATCTATTTAAACGTTTTTTTTTTCTTTTAATCATATCACACCGACCAAGACGGTAACATTACTGATGTGCAGGGGGCTACGTAAGAGTGAAAAGATTGGAAAAGAGAAAGCCGGAAACCACATCCTAAACAGGGAACAACGGATGAGCCTCTTAACCTGTTCAATAGACGTGGGTAGAGTGTGAACCGGGCGATAGATAGATCTATCTACTCCAATTGAAAAAAAAAACAAAGTGAGAAGATTGGAAAAGAGAAAGCCGGAAATCACATCCTAAACAGGGAACAAGGGATGAGCCTCTTAACCTGTTCAATAGACGTAGGTGGAGTGTGAACCGGGCGATAGATAGATATATCTACTCCAATTGCAAAAAAAAAAAAACAAAGTGAGAAGATTGGAAAAGAGAAAGCCGGAAACCACATCCTAAACAGGGAACAACGGATGAGCCTCTTAACCTGTTCAATAGACGTGGGTAGAGTGTGAACCGGGCGATAGATAGATCTATCTACTCCAATTGAAAAAAAAAAACAAAGTGAGAAGATTGGAAAAGAGAAAGACGTGGTTGGAGTGTGATATTTAATACAGGGATGTGTTTTTTCACCGGATCTGTTCAGCTTGTACAGCGAGAATATTTTGAGGACCCTAGAAGTTATGCCTGGATTCGTAATCGGAGGCCACAATTTAAACAACCAAAGGTATGCAGATGATACAGTACTGATAGCAGACAGAGAAAAGAAACTACAAGACCTCCTACAGAAGGTAGCAGATAAAAGTAACAAGAAAGGACTAGAAATAAACTGCACGAAAAACCGAATGCAAAGTCATCAGTAAAAAGGGCAGCCCAAAATGCCAAATACAGGTTGGGGATACCAGAATCAAGCAGGTACAAAAATTTAAATACCTGGAAAGCGTTATAACAGAAGGAGGAAAGTGTGACACAGAGATCCGAAGGCGAATTGGCATGGCGAAGAAAGCATTCCAGAAATTGAGTAAAGTATTAAGAAACAGGACAATTTCGCTAGAAACTAGGAAGAGAGTACTGGATTGCTACGTTCCGTCCGTCCTTCAATATAGCAGTGAATGATGGACAATACCAAGAAAGATGAAGGAAAAACTAGGAGTAACTGAAATGTGGTTCTACAGAAGGATGCTGGGAATATCATGGATCGAGCATGTGAGCAATGATGACGTCTTAGAAATAATGGAAACAAAAAGAAAATTAATACTGAACATCAGGAAGAGACAACTAAATTTCCTGGAACACAACATGAGGAAGGAGGGCTTAGAGAATCTGATACTAACAGGCCAGATAGTTGGAAAAAGAGACAGGGACCTTTGAAGGACCTAATCAGGTTGATGACGGAACGACGATTGCATGGCATAACAGGAGAAAGTGTGTTCAGAGCCACCAGGTATAGGGAAAAGTGGAAGGCCATGATCGCCTACGTCCTAAAGGGACAAGGCACATAGAAGGAGAAGAATATCAGACTCTGACAAAATAGTTGAATAATAATGTCTGTTGTTGTTACTTGAATTGTTAATAATTTATGTCCTCTGAGTACCAAAACACTGCGCCTCCTCGGTTAACTCTCACAATAGACCTCAAGTGGAATGACTATATGGAATCCATAGCTAAATCAGCTGCTAAGAAAGTCGGTTCCCTGCGTTCGACCAGGAAGTTTTTACTCTCTGAAACAAATATTGAACGGACATGCCTCCCAATACTATCACACGAACGCGAGTGTTCCTCAAGGCTCTATTCGAGGTCCTACGCTTTTCCTTATCTATATTAATGATCTCCCCGATGTAATATGATCCCAAGTAGGCATATACGCTGATGACACTACAGTTTACTCTTGCTTCAATCAAAAAATCAGCCGAGGCTGACAAAGCAAATCTCGCTGCTGAGCTTGAAAAGGACCTCCAATCGGTGGTGGACTAGGGTAAGAAATGGCTTGTGAATTTTAATGCTTCTAAAACAAAACTGCTATCTATTAACCATCACAGACAATTGCTCCTACCCCGCCATTAGAATGGATCAGGCTAGTCTTTCTGAAAGTAAAATACTGTGCCTTCTCGGGTTAACTCTCACAACAGACCTCAAGTGGAATGACTTTTTAGAATTCATAGCTAAATCCACTGCTAAGAAGGTCGGTTCTCTGTGCATGGCCAGGAAGTTTTTCCCGTCTGAAACAATCCTGCACATATACAAATCTACCATCTGCCGTGCATTGAATACTGCTGTCATATCTGGTTGGTTGCTCCTTCTAGCCACCTAGGGGTCCTTAACAAAATCCATCGGAGAATCCGTAATGAGATCGATCCCGACTTAACAGCTCAGATACAGTCACTTTCTCACCGACGTAATGTGGCTTCTCGCTGTCTCTTACACAAATACTTTCACAGCTTCTGTCCCGATGAACTTAGCTCAGTGGTGCCCCTATACATAAATTTACTTGCCCTATAAGACTAGCAACTAGGTCCCACCCTTTTCATGTGAAACCAATAAATTGTGAATGCAAATTCTACTCCCACAGCCTCTTTTCTTGCACTTCCCACTTGTGAAATTCCCTTCCATTTACTTGCTTTCCCGACAGCTACAATCTCCAATAATTTAAATGTAAAGTCAATAGTAATCTCCTATCTTACCAAACTGCATCCTCTCTCTCATGCTCTTTCCTCCATCCACTCCACTCTCATCAGTATTCTCATCCTTCTCTTACCCACTTCTTGACGCCCTCTATAACCTGTCACTCTTTCTCATAACTTTTCTCCTATGTAAACCCCTGCACAACAATGGCAGTAAAATGCATTGCTTTGAGCGATATGATTATATAAAGAAAGTTCTATACATTTATATTCCAGAGAATGTAAATCAATCTAAAAGACATGCATGTGTAGCTAATCAGTATTTCATTGACAGACTGATTCATTTTCTACGGCTTATCAACAGACAAGAAATTATTATGTAAATATAACGTGGAGGATCAATCTTATTTGACAATCAATATATAAATGGATCCTTCACTTTATGGTCACATTCATTCTTCTCTTACCCACTTCCTGACATCCCCTATAACCTGTCACTCTTTTCATCGTAACCTTCCTCCTATGTAACCCCCTGCAAAACAGTGGCATTAAAATGACTTGCTTGGAGCGATACCATAATATAAAAAAATTACGTTCCTGTTTATTAGCATACAAAAGCCCATCGCTCCCGGTAAATCGTCGATTTTATCTGTAACGAGTTTTTACGGGTAGGGCCGTTGACCTTACGCAAACGACTTTAACCTCCGCATGATATAGACTGGCTAGCAATCAAGGATATAGAACTCAGTCTTTCCAGTTATTTAACCCATAGCTGGAGGGAAAAGAAATGAATTAATACTTTTCTCATGAGTATTTGCGCGTAAGTGAATGCAACGAATTCAACTTCAATTCGAACTCGGCTCTCCGACTTCTCATTCCGAGCCGATATACACTGCATCACAACTCGCATCCTGTTTACAGTATTTACATTATTCGGACTATTGTCCTTATCTTTGTTGATATTTGTATGCCGTTTCGGCCGTTGTAAGCTCCGACCTTCTTCAGGTGCTAGGAATTTCAAACCGAACCCTTTATTATAATCAATGGGGTATATCATCCTCATTCTTTGCGTAGTTGTAATGCCACGATTGGAAGTCATGAGTTATCGCATGACTTCCTATGAGGCGTAAGGAATGAGGATGATCTACCCCAGTGATTGTAATAATGGGTTCTGTTCGAAATTTCTAGCAACTGATTATTTTAGCCACTTAACTCTTCAGTGTTTTTCCTTGTCCAGTTCTCTGCAGGAACTTCCTGATTTCTACTTAACTTCAAATAAATACTTTATCGGTTTACGGTCACCTCTCAATAATAAATACTGCACTATTTAAGTAATAGATAAACTTCTGCAGTGAGTAAATATTAGCGTATGTTTCCCTCTCTATCACCGGCCAACATTGCTGGATCTCCGAGAGCCTGTGTCAGAGGAAATACACATCATTATTATCTGAAAAAAGTCACACTATCGCCAAGTTCACATTCAACACACGTCTATTGAACAGGTGAAGAGGCTCATGCCTTGTTTCCTGTTTAGGATGTGGTTTCCTGCTTTCTCTTTTCCAATCTTTTCACTCTATTCTTTTATTTTCAATTGGAGTAGATAGACTAAACTATCGCCCGGTTCACACTCCACCCACGTCTATTGAACAGGTGAAGAGGCTCGTCCCTTGTTCCCTGCTTAGGATGTGGTTTCCGGCTTTCTCTTTTCCAATCTTTTCACTCTTACGTAGCCCCCTGCACATCAGTGGCATTACCTCCTTGCTCGGGGTGATATGATTAAAAAAAAATACAATCTAAAAATATGTTCTGGCTCTAAATAACCTGCACATGGTTAATAAACCGTAGAAGATTATTCGATCAAAATCAAATCAAACAGAAAAAGAAAAAATAGTTTTACTTTGAAATAATGTGTTTTTAATCTTGCCTTTGTTGAGCAAAACCTCGTATGTATCGAAAAGTCCACTATTCTATTCATGCAGTCAAACCGTAATGTTAAAAATAGTTTTTCTTCTCAATCTTTTCCAGCCAAATATTATAAGTTTTTTTTTTTAATATTTCTTTTTCTCTTTGGCCTTTTGATATGTTTCTGCGCAATATGTCGTCCAGATACCTCTTTCTCTATTCGGATAAATTTGAAGAATCTTAATGCAAAATCAATACACCATCTCCACATATACAACTTAGAAATAATCTAGACAAGTATAAAGATAAAACAAGTCCGTTTATCTCCGTACGTTTTGCTTAAATTTTCTTTCGTTAAAAAAAATGGACAGAAATATGCCACATTTATATGTACAGATTTAGTAAGCTGGAGTTTAACGGAAAATAAGTTTAAAATATTTACGTTTTGTAAAAAAAAAGTGTATTGCATTTTGTTTGTAAAAAAAAAGAAGAGAAATGAATGCAAAACTTTTCTAACTTTTATTCGAAGCACGAAAAATATCTTCCAGCCTTAAGAAAAATCCCAAAAGAACATAATAAAAAAATTATACGCATGATTTTCATCTCTTCATTTCTTATTTTGTAAAGATGGTTTAAGAGATTAAGAAAGTAACATTAAGAGTATAAAAATGATTCTAACTTGTTTGATGAGTGCTGTTGCTACTGCATGACATGCGTGTCTGTACTCACTGAAGCTCTTCACGTTTGTGAGATCCGTCCGTACATAGAATACTGCTTTATATATGGTCTGGGGCCCCCGCTGTTCATCTTCTTGACAGACTTCGAAGGGGAATCAGTTATGTGATAGGTACCGACTTGGTGGCTTGACTCCAGCCACTTTCCCACCGACGGGATGTGGCTTCCCTCTGTCAATCTATAAATACTTTCATGATTTCAGCTCCAACGAACTTAAATCACTGGTTCCCCTGCCACAGGAGTTTATTCGTGCAACCAGGATGGCAACTGGGTTCCACCCATTCACAGTTAGATCAACCAAATATAGACGCACATTCTACTCCATCAGTTTCTTTTATCGCACTTCTCACCTGTGGAACTCGCTTCCGTATTTCTGCTTTCCTGACGGCTACAACCTCCAGGAATTTAAATGCAATTTCAATACCCATCTCTTAACTACTTGACCCTAGTTCTTTCTACACCACCCTGTATATCTTTTCCTTTCTCTTTACTTTTGCAATTCTCATCACACCAGTATTTCCATCCTTCTCTTGCACCTTTCTTTGACACACCCTGCAACTGGTTCGTCTTACTCTCATCCTGTCTAATCTTTTACTCTTATGTAGCCCTCTGCGCATCAGTGGTGTTACCGCCTTGCACGGGATGAAACGATTAAAAAAAAAGGACGTAGAATAGAGATGTCTTTTTATCTGAACGATATGTGTACCTCTAAAAAAGAAAGGAGGAACGGCAGAGTAATGGATAACGAGTTCGAATTCCAGTTGAGTTCATTACATTCAATTACTTGCTAATATCCATGGGAAAATTATGGATCCATCTCTTAGGGTAAATAACACTACAGATTGGATACTGACAACTTCTAGGACAGGTAATTCAATGATGAGCACTTCGTCATGTTGCTTTTCCAAGAAACACCACTGCTACGAATGCTTTAGTACATGTAAGGCACAAAAGAGTTACGAGTTAAAAATAATATAAAATAGTCAGTCAACAGACAGAAATTAGTCAACAACAGCAGGAACCGTAGAAAAGTGAAAAGCTTCTGTGAGTTCACGCATGTCATACGGCAGTAAAGGTGTTCATCAGCAGACAGATTCAGTTAAAGGCTTGGCGTTTTCCACAGAGAATTGTCCTACGGGTAGATTAAAAAGTTGTTTAATAAATTTTGTGATATAATGGTTATGCGTTCAATCTCTCAGCTCTGGGTATTGAGCTATTACACAATTATTATTTATTTATAGCAGGACATTTAAACCAAATCTTAAACATAGAGTTGAACTTTCTACGCCTTCCTCAGTATTTTAAATATATTATCAGATGCGAGATAAATGTATGGCGCCCACAAATGACATAATTGTACAATATTTTTGTAAGAGGAAGAAACCCTAAGACACATGATCTTTTAATGTACACATAGAAATTACCATACAAAGAAATGGAATAACATAAAAATTATTTTAAAATTACGAAGGCACGACAATTTATATGCAATTAATTCTTCTTAAAATCTAAATTATAATGTTATTGACATCGACTATTTTCGTGTCTTCATTGGGCGTTTGTGATATGAATATGAATCTTGATTGATAAATCAAACAAGCACCTTAGATGAGTACAATATATTATGCCTATCCACCTTTCCTTTTTTTCCATTTTTTCACGAAATTAACAAAAATGAGAATTTCGTTTACATTATGAATGGGTTTGTTGTCGATATATATGCAACTTTAGATTTGCATATGACTGCAGATATCGGGACCCCAGTGAGGTTGAAACTTACTACCCAGCGGAATTTAAACGCAAATAATTGAAAATTGAAGCTTAAAACCGCGCAAAGTTAGTTTAAAAATGCGTACTATTTTTACTTTTTTTTAAATGAATACCAATTTTAGAGGAATATTTAAAATGCAGCACGCAATTCAAGCCAGAAGATTGCGGTGTTCAAGCATGAATCAGTGTCACAGTCGATGATGACAACAATATATATTTATATAAACTTATTTATAAATGGAACTTTGTCTGTGTGTGTGCATGGGTGTGTGTGTGTTTGTGTGTGTGTCCGTTACATATAGATTCCGAAACGGCTGAACCTATTTACTTGAAAATTTACACAGTTATATTATAAGCGTCTGCGAGTGTTCTACCCCACCTCCCGATAAATATCGAAAATCGAGAATAAAAAAAATCGGGTTATAGGAGTGGTCCGATTTTAACCAAATTTGATACACTCATAGACAAAGACATAAGAAACGATATTCAGAAGTCTGAACGTTGCAGTTCTTACAATAGTGCAGAAGATCGATAATATTTATATAGATATAAAAGGCAAGATGTTTGTTTGTGTGTCTGTTTATCTGCCTGTATGTCTGTATTTTTTCATCCATTTAATTTTAGTTTTTGCTTCGGGTTTGACTCTAAGTAGGTATAATTGTAGTTCTTAGTCTCAGCCATGATACCATTTAATCAGAGGGCTTATTTAGCCTTCAAAATTCAGTTTATGATGAAAAAAATTTATTTGATATCGATACCAGGAAATCAAAATTTGACTTACATCCATTCATTTATCTTTCAGTCTACGGTTTCGCTTTAACTGGAAACAAGTATTGCTTTTTAGTCTTTCGTGCCAACGTCCAAAGAGTTTGAGCTCCAGGACCATGGATTAGTTTTAAAGATTTCATTACACCCGACCAACGCCGGGCTATACTGCTAGTATATATATGGTTTTACTGGGTAGATTTCTCAATAGCAGCGATAAGCAGTGTGGATGTCAGGATAAAGCCTTCATGGTGACTATCAGTTTGAAACATCAATTAGATTTTCGGACCAAACGTGTTGATCTAATCTGTCTGTCTGTCTGTCTGTCTGTCTGTCTGTCTGTCTATCTGTCTGTCTATCTATCTGTTCCCGCTTGTGGAGCTTCCTTTCGCATGCTTGTTTCCCTGATAGTTACAATTTTGAAGAATTTAAATGCAGCGTCAACTGTCATCTCTCATCTTTTCGATTCCAATCCTTCTTCTCGCTTTTACAATTTGCTCTCACGTAGCTCTCTTTAGACCAACCCTAACCCGTGCTTCTCTTATCTATTCTTCGATATTTACTGTAACTTGTTCTCCTCCATCTATTCACTTTCCTCTTATGTAACCCCTTGCGCATCAGTGAATAGCCAGTGTATATTTGAAAGTATTATTTATAGAGCTCGTATCCATCCAGGTTATGCTAATGTTAAATTCTGCAAAGAAGTGGAAATATAATTTTAATGAGCATAGGATGTTTGTAAACAACAGTAAATTCAGAAAAAAAGCACTGCTTTATCCATATAGTACTGGAAATTAAGCAAAAACAACAACGTCTCAGTTATTACCTGGAATAATGTCATAATGGAAAAAGAAACAGATTTAACTTATGTTTTTTAGAAAACCTTGTCTTCTTAAACCATATAAATAACACTAATCTACTTAACTAAAAATAGCTTACGGCTATATCGTGTTGAATACACCGGTTTTCGTACGATCACCGAAGTTAAGCAACAGCACTTAGATGGGTGACCGTTTGGGAATACCAGGTGCTGTAAACATAGGGACCAAGAATGGTCCTCCCAGTTTGGGGGTTGGGTGCAGTTTGTTAGGGAAACAGTAACAAAAGTTGCTGCCCTACACAGCATTGGTTGTAATGAATGAGATGATGCCTTAACAAAAAATGTGAAATAAGGAACACATGCTGCTCTAGAAAAATGCTTAAATTCTTATATCTTGATTGATACTGATTCATTTATATGTTTCTCTCTTTTTCTCACTCCCTTAATTCTTTCTTTCTTTCTTTCTTTCTTTTTTTCTTTTCTCCGTAAATATTACTATTGATAATTAGAAATTGTGCCCATTTGAATTGTGCCCACTCCGCATTTAAATAATAATTTTGTTTAAATTTGAAATTTTAATTTTAATTATTTATCTTTATGTAATTTTTATCTATTCAATTTTACTCTTGATAAATTAAAAAATACTACTATAACATTATAAGATTTAATTCCCATGAACATCAAGTGAACTACAATTTTCTTAAACGGTAAATTCGTAATATGTATTATGTATAATATGATTGCGTAACGCATCAAACTCCGATGTGTGTCATCGATGCAGGATAATATATATATATATATATATATATATATATATATATATATATATACAAACAAAACTCAATGTTAAATTTTATTGATAAATTTAAAAGAGTATTATAATCAGGAATTAAAATTTAGATATTTTTACCAATCCATTAGTAATACTGTATTTCGCGGTCCCAGCCGCTTTTCAAAACCAAATTCATGCAACAGTGAATATATATATATATATATATATATATATATATATAAAGTAGAACCTTTGAAATTTGGTAAGGTAACTTCCAGTAGAGACAGGTTCTAAAGAGAACTCAATGTTCAATTTTATTGATAAATTTAACAGAGTATTATAATCAGGAATTAAAATTTAGATATTTTTGCCAATCCATTAGTAATACTGTATTTCGCGGTTCCAGACACTCCTCAAATCCAAATTCATACAACAGCGAATATATATATATATATACAAGTATGGGTGGAATAATATTCCCCATCCAAAGAAACACTATTTTTAAAAAAGTGCTCAATACAAAGTAGAGCTAATAATAATAATAATATTTATTAATAAATTATAACATTGATATGTTATAATATCACTACAAAAGTAGCTATTTTGTTTCGACACTTTTTGTGTCTTGTCAAGTGATGTTGTTATTTCGAAATGAATGGCTTTTTTTTATTTCGAAATAACAACATCACTTGACAAGACACAAAAAGTGTCGAAACAAAATAGCTACTTTTGTAGTGATATTATAACATATCAATGTTATAATTTATTAATAAATATTATTATTATTATTATTATATATATATATATATATATATATATATATATATATGAAATAATTCGGATCTGTGTTCCTTTGTGCAGATTTAACAATAGCTCCCTTTCGCTCTACATATATATATATATATATATATATATATATATATATACATATATATATATAGAGAGAGAGATCCTTTATTGGATAAGAAAGGTGATCGACATAATATAATCTGATATTGTGCTTCTGAATTTATTCCTTTATTGGAAATTAAAAAAAAATGAATTCCTTTCTATGTTTATTGCAAATTTCAAGTTTTTACGAAAAATATTCTATATTCTAATTCTTATTTGAATAAACAGTAATAAATTTGTTTGACAGCTGAGGAATTTGTGCATTTACCCTGTGGAATCGAAGCATTGGACAGAATATACAGGAGAAGGATCCTCATCTCCCAATTCCGATATCAAGCCGTTGTTGATATTCCAAATAAGCTTTATTTGCTTACATTTTTCTTTTTCTTTTCATTTTTTCCTTATACTCAACTCAGTACAAGGCCAAGGGTTACTCAATGTTATTGAGTTAAACTTTAAAGAAGATAGAAGTAAGAGAGTATTATGAGCTAGAAAAGGACTGTTGTCAGTTGACCCTGGACTTAAAGAGTCTAACATCGCAGCTGTCAGGGAAGCATGCTCTCTGGAGTTTATTTAAAAATTAACCTGATGAAGGAGTGAGATCTTGCTTTTTAGCAAAAGAATACATAGAAAAGTGAATGGTTTTCTACCGTAAATTACTCAATACATCCAGGGCCTTACTAATAAAACAACTTTTAGGCAAAATTCGACATTATTCATCAACATAGTCGCATTCTAGATTGATACATCGATTTCAAAGTTTTTTTAAAGATTCGATGCTTTTCTTTGTAGATTTTTCTTTGGCCTTAATATACGCCTCAGTTTTCGATATCACTCATTCATTAGAGCCAAACCTATATCCTTGGAGCACTCTTTTGTGATCTGCCAGCAGCCAGTAATCTCTAGGGGTCAGATCTAGAGAATAGGGTCAATACGGAAGCAACCGAAGTGACATTCATGTAGTTTTGCTATCATTAATGTCGACGCGTGATACGGTGCCTTGTCTTTGTGAAAGAATACTTTTTTTATTCATTCGTGACCGTTTTTGGCGATTTCTTCTTTCAAACGAACTAATATTCGCTATTGTTAGTTTTTCCTTTCATAGGTAATCAATGAAAAAAAATACATTGCGTATCCCAAAATATGAAGTTCAAAACTTTGGCCGCTGATGTTTGCGTCTTAAGACGGCTTTCATCCGCTGCTATCCACTCAGCCTACTACCTATTTGCATCCATGTTTCATTCATTATCACATATTTACGCAAAAACTTGTTGCGTTGAAAAAGTTGCAAACAACGCTCTGAAACGTCGACGCGTTTTTTTTTTGTTTTTGTTTTTTTTAAATCATATCAGCAAGGCGGTAATGCCACTGATGTGCAGAGGGGTACATAAGAGTAAAAGCACTAAATAGAAGTGAGTAAAGAGAACTACAAACCATTTAGAAAGGAGCAAGAGAAGGGAGGAAATACAGGTGTGATGACAGTTGCAGAGGTGGAGAGAAAGGAAAGGATATACAGGGTGGTGAGGAAAGAACTAGGGTCAAGTGGTTAAGAGATAAATATGGACCTTGCATTTGAATTTCTGCAGATTGTAGCCGTCAGGAAAGCAAGAATAAGGAAGCGAGTTCCACAGGCGGGAAATGGGAGGAAAGAAGCTGCAGGAGTAGAATTGTCGTTTGCATTTGGTTAATCTTTGATCGACTATGAGCAAACGAGACACTCACTTTTAGCACAGCTTTCTCATTGACAAACGTTCATGCAAATTGATTAATATTTTGATGATATTTTGAACGCAAATGCAATCTCACGCATCTTTAGTTTACAGTCAGCTAAAGCGAGTTTGTGGATATTTTTGGTGTCTTCCGGGACAACTGCTGATTCGGGGCGACCTGGGCGTTCAGCAAAATTTGTGTCTGTACGACCGCGTTTAAAGTCAGCATACCACCTCTTAACCGTTGTCTCCGACAGAGCAGAATCTGAATAACACTTATCATACCACTGTTTTGCTTGAACGGTATTTCTCCCATCAAAACGCCATGCTTTATCAACACACAAAATTCAGATTTTTTCATTGCTTTTAAAATTTTCAACAGTAGTTTAACTTAACCGTAATTTATAAACGAATAACTCGATTGGGCCAAACTTTTGTCACGTGCCATTTGAAGGTTGGCACTTTATACAAATTATATGAATATTTGTATTAGCGTCATCTATATGTCAGGCTGGATGTGCGTTGTGGCGCAGTGGATATCAGCTCGGAACGAGAAATCGGAGAGCCGAGTTCAAATTCCAGTTGACTTCCTTGCTATTCCTTTACGCGCAAATACCCTTGGGAAAGGTATTAATCCGTCTCTTCTCCCCAGTTATGGGTTAAATAATAGGACAGATTGGGTTCTATAGCCTTGGTTGGCAACCAGTCTACCGCAGAAAGCAATGGCAACCTACTGCGGGATAATCTTGTGCCCAGTCAGTTATGTCTCTTTCGAGAACTGATCGCCCAAGCGTGCATCACGTATGGCATTTAACCTGACTGATATGTCAGGCTCGGGACTTATTGAGTGTTGTGTTATGGTATGGCTAATCGCATCAGTTAAGTTCTTAGCTGGTGGACCTTAGGAATCTAACTCCTGCGAACGTCTACCATAACAATTGCAATATAATAGAATAATCTAACGGCATTATGTTCGTAAGACAAGGATTGTAGGCTGGAGCGTAATTCATCATCTACAAGACCGCTTAAACGGTTTCGAACCCCACCAAAGCTTGGCAGTGAGGATTAGAGAACACCAGCCCAGATGTGGGAGCAATATCATCGTCTGACGTGACACTTGTAAATATAAAGCATTGCAGCGCGAATTTGGTATTTTCTCAAGTAAAAGGTTGAACATAGACTATCTTCCAACGTCCTTTGCGATGGCACAAATATACGTTCCCTTTGATGTCAAAAGCTAGATTTAAATTCAGTAGGAGTTCGAGGCTAATAAATTCTGTGAGAGTTTTTTCCTTTATTAGGATTGGTGCATATATAGGGAACAAACGGCTGCGATGAATTGTTAGTAGCTTAATTATAGATCTATATAATGGTATCAGTCAGTTTCCCATTGAGTTGTGAGAGTTTTTGTTTTTTACAGTAAAGCTTACGCTGTACAATGTACGGGTCACTCTAGATAGGGGTTTAATTTAAAGGGTGGTTTATATGAATTGAATAGGAACTACAGATTTGAACAGGTAACGATAGTAGTAGGGAAACATTCAAGAAGTGGGTTCCACAGAGAAGTTCTTTGCAGGAAGAAGCTGTTAGGTGGTTTGCTATAATGTTAATAAGATAAAGGTTTTTAACCGAGAGGGATAGACCTGGCGGAACCAAATAACAGAGTCATGTGAGCCCTTTCCATCGAAGTATCGATAGAGCAGTGAAATGTTCTCCCCATCAGGCCTATTCTAGAGTGGTTGGAATATGGAAAATATTTCGTCACCATAATGTTTTGTTTGGTTTGTTTTGTTTTCGGAATATAAACCTTATTAGGTCATTTAATTCCGACAATTTTTTTACAGTAGATTTGTACGAATAGAATAGGCTTTCTTTGTAAAGTGGGTTTCATTGAGAGTCAGATGTATTGCTGGTAATATTCTTTCTTTCACGTATTCTTGTTGTTAAGATTTTTTCTTCAAAACTTATTTTTATTAGTAGCAATTTTCCTTCAAAAACGTATCTTTGTTGGTAACATTTTTCCTTCAAAAATATTTTGTAGGTAATATTTTTCATTCAAAAAGTTTTTGTTATGGAATCTACCATTTTTGGACTATAATGAATACCGGGAGAATATGCCTCTCGGGGTGGAATTGAGTTGGGTTGAGTCACCCCGTTATAATACTTGGCAGTCAGACTAACGTATAATTTGTTTTCCGTTTAATATAAATATATTTCACTAATTCCCGAGTTTGAGTTTTCTTCCTGACCTATTCTGGGTCCACAACACTATCTATCTATCTAGCTAGCTATTATGGGATCTACCTTTTGTGGACTACAATGGCCATTAACAAAAACCTTCATAGCCCTACCTGTCAGAAAAAACGTTACAACTTAGATGACTTTCCCAGAGACGCTACAGCTGGTAGGTTTGTGTAGCCTTACGTTGTGCTACACTTGTCAAAAGTTTTCGAGATGATAGGAAAATTCATTCGGGAGAAATATTTTATTACAAAATCCTCGAATTGTATGGATGATAAAATAAAATTCTCCAAGCCCTCCTTCTTTATTACATGACCCAATAATATCATCTGTTTTTTTCCTGATGTTAAGAATTAGTTTCCATCGCTGCTCACCATTAGGTAAGGACATATGAGAGCGAAAAGCGTACACATAAGTTATTAGGCCTTCTTTTTTATTCTTTTATTTTTTATAAACAAATGAGTCTAAAGTTATTCCTCTTTCTCATCAAATATTGACAGCTGAGTTTAAATAAACGACTAGGATTTCCATTACATATTTTGAAGGCAAGTAGTCAGACACTGTCCTAATGGAAAAATAGAAGTCAGCTTTTATTTCTTATTTGTTCCATTTATTCTTATGTATGTACTAGCAGCATAGCCAGGCGTTGGTCGGGTGTAATGAAATCTTTAAAAGTAATTCATGGTCCTGGAGCTCAGACTAAGCCTAAAGAATATTTGAAATAATAAAATAATTGCGACAATTTACCAATCGCACCTAGTATACATACATATATATATATATATATATATATATATATATACTAGCAGTATAGCCCGCCGTTGGTCGGGTGTAATGAAATCTTTAAAACTAATCAATGGTCCTGGAGCTCATACTCTTTGGACGTTGGTACGAAAAACTAAAAAGCAATAGTTGTTTCCAGTTAAAGCTAAACCGTAGACTGAAAGATAAATGAATGGATGTAAGTCAAATTTTGATTTCCTGGTATCGATAGCAAATAAGTTTTCTTAGTCGTAAACTGAATTTTGAAGGCAAAATAAGTCCTCTGAGTAAATGGTATCATGGCTGAGACGAAGAACTACAAATATACCTACTTAGAGCAAAACCTGAAGCAAAAACTAAAATAAAAGGGCTGAAAAACTACAGACATACAGGCAGATAAACAGACACACAAACATCTTGCCTTTTATATATATATTTTCGATTTTCTCCACTATTGTAAGAACTGCAACCTTGAAACTTCTAAATATCGTTTCTTATGTCTTTGTCTATGAGTGCATCAAATTTGATTAAAATCGGACCACTCCTTCTATAACCCGATTTTTTTGATTATCGATTTTCGATATTTATCGGGGGTACCTCGACACAAAACCTAGCTAAGAACACTCGCAGACGCTTATAGTACAACTGTGTAAATTTTCAAGTAAATAGGTTCAGCCGTTTTGAAGTCTTTAGGTAACGGACAAACACACACACATTTATTTATTTATAAATAGGTTTAGGTGGGTTATTTTGTTTTGAAATGTTATGACCTTTTAATAATAACACGTTTGTAAATTCGTGGAAACATGAATTTGAAAATATATTTTTCTTCAATAATGTATAACTCACGATAAGCTTAAGGACACCCCACGTTGGAAGATTGGTTCCCATACGATCATTGATATTAAACAGCATCGTGGCTGCTTAGAACGCAGATGGGTGACCATTTGGAAATACCAGGTGTTGTAAGCTTTGATATACAGGTGGTGTAATGGATAATGCTTTGGAATTGTTAATTAGAGAACCGAGTTCAAACTGAAGGGGGAATCCTTATTTTTATTTACGCGCAAATAACCTTGGGAAAGGTAATGAATCTATCTCTTATCAGCCTAGCTTTGGGTTAGTTAATTAGAGTTGAAAGCATTCTTCTTCTTTTTCTGTGCCGTGTTCCCTAGTGGCTTAGGCGATTATGGCCTTACATATCACTCTATCCCTAGTGGCTATTAGCACGGTTACTTCCGTTCCCCTACCCAAAGTTCAATCTACCACTGACTTGCTCAAGCTCGTTAAGTATGTGAGGCGTTGCTTTCCCACGTTCTTTTCTTCTCTATTTGACCTGTGAGTATTAGATTCTCTAGGCCATCTTTCCTCATTGCATCTCTCAGGAACTTTATCTGTCTTTTTCTGCTGTTAAGTATTAGTTTTGTTTTCGTTTTCGTTTCCATCCTCTTCAAAACCTCAAAGCTGCTCACATGTTCAGTCCATGCTATCCTCAACATCTTTCTGTAGAACCGCGTTTCTGTTGATTCAAGTCTCTTCTTTATCTTTGACAAGATTCTCCAGCATCTATTACCATTTTGAAGAACATACATCACATAGCAATTCAGTACTCTCTTCTTCATTGCAAAGTTTTCTTGTATCTTGATACTCTACTTAGCTTCTGGAATGCATCCTTTTTCATGTCAATTCGCTTTCAGATCTCAGTGTCACGCTTTCTGTCTTTTTCTAGAGCATTTCTCAGGTATTTAAAGGTCTGTACCTGCTTGATTCAAGTATCCCTAGCTTGTGGTTGGCATTTTCAGCCGCTTTTTTTTACTAATGATCATGCATTTCTCTTTTATTTGTAGTTCTTTTCTAAAAGAAAATTACAATTTAAAAATATTCCCTGGTTTTAAATAACTTGAAAAAGACTAATAAGTTTTAAAGGGCAAATTAATAACCCAAAATACATTTTATGAAATTTGAATATTACGTCTCTAACTACTGTGTTAAATTTAGATTTTCAAGTTGTGTGGTTTATGTTTGTTTCGACATAATTACTAGAGACGGTGATACGTGTAATAAAAATGTTAAACTGCTTTCACAATTGAGTACATGGTAGAAGATATTCAGATTTTGTGCATATACATGTGTATACGACATAATTACTAGAGACGGTGATACGTGTAATAAAAATGTTATTCTGCTTTCACAATTGAGTACATGGTAGATGATACTCAGATTTTGCGCATATGCATGTTTATATCGACATAATTACTAAAGGCGATGATATGTATGTTTCAATTTTTAGGTTATAATTTCGGAATATAGTTTGATTTAAGAAATTGTAGAATATTATATAGATTCATGTTACCAAAGTTCATATGGGCTATTTATTTTGTTTAGCGGCATATCACCACCTCTATGGGTCATTTACTGCCGAAATCTATATAATTTGAACACAACTTTATGAATTCAACTAAATATATTTCGAACGCAATTACATTTCTTCAGATGCAGAAAACGTGTTGCTGGTACAGTTTAGTATTAAAATGTATTTTTATATTTTCATCGTGTTTTGATTTGTGAGGTCACTTTTTGTCCATGTTTCGGACTCAAACAGTTGCTAAAACTCCGGATCAGGATGGATATGGAAGGAAGGGCAATTAAGAAGTGTTTCCAGGCTTTTCAAACCTGTACTCTCCAGATAAGGGACCTTGCTGCCGGATGTAGTTTATCGTCATAACGAGAACTTTAAAATATA
This sequence comes from Ascarosepion bandense, assembly GCA_037127315.1. Taxonomy (NCBI): domain Eukaryota; kingdom Metazoa; phylum Mollusca; class Cephalopoda; order Sepiida; family Sepiidae; genus Ascarosepion; species Ascarosepion bandense. The sequence continues at coordinate 3,068,501 of JBBBDQ010000945.1, read as the reverse complement.
AAAGCATCATAAAATAGTTTTCTTCTTCTTCTATATGCCCAGTCCTTTCAGGACGTAGGCGATCATGGCCTTCCACGTCTCCCTATCCCTAGTGGCTCTCAGCACGGCTTCTCTTGTTACACCATGCAACCTCCGTCCCGTCATCCACCTGCTCAGGCACTTCAAATATATTATCCGCTGCCTTCCTCTGTCTCTTTTTCTTCTATCATTCCTGTCAGTATCAGGTTCTCAAAGACCTCCTGCCTCATTGAATTTCCCAGGAACTTCAGTTGTCTCGTCCTGATGCTCACTATTAATTTTCTTTTCGTTGTCATTCTTTCCAACATTTCATCATTGTTCTCATGCTCAGCCCATGATATCCGCATCATCCTTCTGTAGAACCACATTTCCGCTGCTTCAAGTTTTTCCTTTATCTTCGATGATATTGTCCAACATTCACTGCCGTATTGAAGAACTGACATCAAATCTAACACTCTCTTCTTTGTTTCTAGTGAAATTATCTTGACTTAGTGTTTTACTCAGCTTCTGGAACGCGTCTTTCGCCATGCTAATTCGCCTTCGGATCTCTGTGGCGCACTTCATTGATTTTAAAAAAGGTTACTTAGTACTTAGCCTGGGACCGATTAGGAATACCGGGTATTAAAAGCAAAAACCGGATGCAAAATGTTTGCATGAAACATTTTTCATTGGATTAGCAAGTCTATCTCATAAAACTTGTTACTGAAATCACTGAAACACATCCTGGTTCTTTTAAGTACTGTGGTTTCCATTTTCTTCAGTACGATTCTCAAAGACATAAATGCCGACATATGAACGGAAAATAATTGTATACATCAATCGGCCATTAGAACCAAGTCATTTCCTAGTATTTACAAATGTCCTTTTGTTCAAATAGATCTCCGCTTATTAATAACAATGTTTTGAAAAACATAAGTCTAAACAACTACAACAATAATGGCGTTATCGTTCGCTCTAACAAAGAGGAATATTGTTTATGATAAAATATATTTGATACGTTCTTTATGTTAATTTGTAGGATAAATTTGATGTATGCATTCATAATATTTGAAAATATATCTTCCTTTGTCATAAATAATGCTTACGTATCTATTTATCTATCTATATATATGTTTATATATCTTTTATATATATATATATATATGTGTGTGTGTGTGTGTGTGTGTGTGTGTGTGTGTGTGTGTAAATATGTAAGTATGTGTAGAATGTATGTTCCTATGTGATTGCTAAATTATTTTGTTTTCTGAAGATTTTCTTGCAAAGGAATTGATGTGAATGGCAAAATCTCTAGTTTTCCGATATAGAAATGGTAAAAAATATGTTTTCAAATATGAATATAAACAAAAAGAAACAATGCAAAACCAAGCGTAATTTATTCCTGCCGAAAAACAAAGAATGCTTTTGAGTGTTTTTAACTAAAGAAAAAGAATATATATATATATATATATATATATATATATATATATATATATATATATTTGAAGGAGTTGCAGGCTGTGTAAATAATCATCTTAATAAACGTCATAATAAGAAACATAAGAAAGAACCATAATTAGGTATCATAATAAAATTAATAAAAAACACGATAATGAAACATCATTATAAGAATTATATTGAGCATCATAATAAACATCATATTAATGCATCATAATAAATATTACAATCAGTAAGTTAAGTGCCATACGTGATACACGTTTTCGGCGATCATGTATCGAAAGAGACATGACTGACTGGGCAGAAGATTTCTGTGGTAAACTGGTTGCCAACCAAGGCTATAGAACCCAATTTGTCTAACCCATAACTGAAGGGAAGAGACGGATTAATACCTTTCCGAAGAGTATTTGTGCGGAAGTGAATACAAGGAATTCAACTGGATTTTCTTGCAAAGGAATTGATGTGAATGGCAAAATCTCTAGTTTTCCGAAATTAGAAATGGTAAAAAACTTGTTTTCAAATATGAATATAAACATCAAAACAAACAATGCAAAACCAAATGTAATTTATTCCTGCAGAAAAACAAAGAAAGCTTTTGATTATTTTTTAACTAAGGAAAAATAATATATATATATATATATATATATATATATATATATATTCATTTGAAGGAGATGCAGGCTGTGTAAATAAACATTATAATAAACAAAATAGAACACCATATTCATGCATCATAATAGGATTAATAAAAACCATCATAATAAAACATCGTATAACCCGAATATAAGAGATCCGGATATAAGAGAAACCCGGATATAAGTGAAATCCACCCTTTCCCAACAACTATCTTATATCAGGGTTACACTGTAAAAAGAATTATATCAAGCCTCATAACAAATATCGTTTTAATGCATCACAATCAGTCAGCTAAATGCCATACATAAAGCACACTTTGGGCGATCATGTCTCTTTCGAGACATGACTGACTGGGCAGAAGATTATCCCGCAGTAGTTTGCCATTGCTTTCTGCGGTCGACTGGTTGCTGACCAAGGCTATAGAACCAAGTCTGTCCTATTATTTAAGCCATAACTGGAGGGAAGAGACGGATTAATACCTTTCTCAAGGTTATTTGTGCTCAAGTAAATGCAAGGAATTCAACTGGAAGTCGAACTGGTCTCCCCCATTTGTCGTTCCGAGCCGATAGCCACTGCACAACAACGCACATCCAGTCAGCATCACAGAAGCACAACAAAAAAAAAGGGTCTAATTTTTCGAAGGTCACATCACAAGATTCTAAATCCTCGTAGGAAAACTAAATGTACTGTAGCTATAGCATCAGTGGTGTGTCTATGACAAGCCAAACTGTTAGAGCCGATCCTTTTCGGGCTGGTCTTAAATTTTTCTTTTTCTAGACTGGATGCTACACCAAGTTAGGAGAGCTCTTTAAACTCTGTGGGATCGAGACAAAATGGAATTATGCTTTTCAAAATTATATTTTAAGAAAGTTCATTTTATTTCATGTTATTTATTTAGCATATTTTACTCCGCCAATGTGGTTTTCACGCCCCTCAATTTCACAATTTTTGTTCATAGTGCAATGACCGTCCGGTTCTTTTTGCACCGGAAATGTTGAGTTTACCCTAGCCCTCCTCAGAGAATTTAAATAATCGCGATTTACAGGGCAGCAGGTGGTTTGAATTCAAAGTTTTCCTTCTCATAGAATGGTAATGGTATATGGAAGCCGTGCGCTTCCCAGACTGTCTGTCTGTTTCTCCTACCTACAGCTAGTGGAATACAGAATATTATAAAAGTTAACATGATGACTTCCGCCTGCATTTTTAACCAGCTTCGAAGATTTCTCTTTCATGGATTGCTAACAGTTGTACGACACTCATATCAATATGTTCTTCTATATGGAATCAGCACTTACGTGATTTTGGCTCTCCACAACTTCCTGCCATTTGTAACTCTTTGTAAGGTTTGATTTTTGCTACATACGATATTTTTTGTTTTTTACACAAAATTTTTACTTACTTTATTCACTGTTTATTTATCCCTCTTGCCTTCAATATGTCCCGTGAGTGTCACATTCTCCAAGCCGTCATTTTTCTGTATATGACTTATACATGTCAATTTTCTTTTTTATATTTTAATCACGTTGAAAAAGCTGATCCATCATATATTTCTAAAGTTAAGCTGCATCGAACCCAATCACTAGTTAGATGGTGACAGTTTAAATCAGCGTGTACTGTAAGCCTAGAATCTGAAATATGAAATTGCAGTCAATATGCTTCTAAGTAAAAATAATTCAACCAATCGACTTGGGATAATAATGGTAAAAAGCAAATCTTGATTGTTCAAAAATACATGAAAATCTAAATTTTAAAAAAAATTAAAAATTAAATCAGAAAAATACAGTCTTGATAGTATTTTAAAACATGCTATTAAGTTACTAATAGTATGTATATGAGAGAGAAAAAAGAAAGTGAAGTCTTACTTAATTTATGTGAAGTATAGCGCTACACATCCACCACAATGTGGTTCTCTTAAAAAATATCTAAATATCAGTCAGTTACATACCATACGTGAAACACGCTTGGGCGATCATGTCTCGAAAGAGACATAACTGACTGGGCAGAACATCAAATTCCAAGTAGGCATCTACGCTGATGACACCACCATTTACTCCACTATTAGTAAGAAATCTGTATCGGTCTCTTTGAAGCACGTGGAACGACGTCGTACATACAAATTACTGAATATATTATGTTGCACACTCCGTTCAAAGCGTCAAAAAAATTCATGAACAAGTTGTCGGTGCAGCTAATTCCTGCAAACTGTATAATCTACTTGGATTCATGTGAACTGACGCGAGAAATTATCTAAAAGAAACAGTAAATGCTTACCAATACGAACAATGGGATAAACAAAACGATTTTAAATTCCCACTGAAAGAACCAGTGTTAGCTTGTTACATGTTCAAATATCATATCAATGGATGGTTAATTCAAAGTTTTGTTTTTAATCATTTCACACCAAGTAAGGCAGAAATGTCACCGATGCGCAGGGGATTCAGTCAGTTAGTTAAGTGCCATACGTAAAACACACTTTCGAGACATGACTGACTGGGCAGAGCATTATCCCGTAGTAGGTCGCCATTACTTTCTGCGGTAGACTGCCTGTCAGACAAGGCTATAGAACCCAATCTATCCTGTTATTTAATCCATAACTGGAAGGAAGAGACAGATTAATACCTTTCCTAAGAGTATTTGGCGTAAGTGAATGCAAGGAATTTAACTAGAATTCGAACTCGGCCACCTCGATTTCTCGTTCCGAGACGATATCCCCTGCAGCACAACGTTCGAGACATGATCGCCCAATCGTGTATCACGTATAGCACTTAACTGGCTGATATATATATATATATATATATATATATATAGGTTAGCTGAAAAGCCCACGTTCAAAAGGTTTTGAATTCGAAATTATCTTTCTCCAGCGTTGGTTGCTGATCGAGGCTAGGAGGCGCACTCTGTCGCACTATTTAATCCAAAACTGGGAAAGCGGAAGAATTAATGGATTCAAAACTTTCCCAAGCGAACCCAACAACATTGGTCAGAATTGAAACTCCTCACGCTGATATCAATATCCAAGACATAACAACTACACTGGGTGAATATCTTTAAGACGTTATGATTACTTTTAAAAAGTACACTGGTGAGATAGCTTTCTTGCAAAGATCACCTGTTCAATATATTAGTCGTATATATGTTTACACCTACACGCCCCAACGGCTTTAAATCTATTGCTGGGAGACAGTTTGGCTGTTATCTAAAAATATTCATCGGATGTCATATCTTTTCTTTCTGGTGGCAAAAAAAAAAAAAAGAACAAGATAAGTGGCACGCAGATTTATGTTCCGGACTTTTTCGGCTATACCTGTCATTTCCAGAATGATAGCTTTATTAAGAAGGAAACTTCAGAACGTTGGAAAGAACTGTTTCCAAAGATGACTTTCACAGTTCAAGTGACAACTAACGGATAAAATAATGAATGACAAAAAGTGTTCTAATATTGATTTACCAAAATACTTTTCTTTTGGCCTAGCGGTTTTTATTTTTTTTTTTTTACGATGGCATACTAAAACATTAAAATAAATCTAAAAGTGGTTCTTGGTTACACTTTGACAAACCCATTTCATGGTGACAGCTGTACTTGTCTGTGATGTAAACTTAGAGCAATTTAATAAAGAGATAAGAAACTAACGTTTTATTTATTTAAACATATCACACCGAGCAAGGCGGTAACTACGTAAGAGTGAAAAGATTGGAAAAGAGAAAGACGGAAACCACATCCAAAACAGGGAACAAGGGATGAGCCTCTTCACCTGTTCAGTAGACGTGGGTGGAGTGTGGACCGGGCGATAGTTTAGTCTATCTACTCCAATTGAAAAAGATAAAAATAAAAAAAAGTGAAAAGATTGGAAAAGAGAAAAACCGGAAACCACATCCTAAACAGGGAGCAAGGGATGAGCCTCTTCACCTGTTC